>QVIK01000135.1:0-48949 GCA_003957845.1 Oidium heveae | reverse complement strand
TAAAAAAAAAAAAAAAAAAAAAAGCGAATATCACGTGTTGAAGAATTTGATCATCCTCCTATCCTGCATTTGCATTTGCATTTGCATTTGCATGCAAAAAAAAAAAACTTCTTTTATAGTCCCTATCGAGTTAAATTTTTTGAAAGGTCTGCCGTCAGTAAGCGGGATATATTTTTATTTATTTAAATTGAAATGGAAGTTGTTTTTAAGCGCGAGATTTAGGTCTGTAAAATTTCCCTGTCTTGCGCTGTTTTAATCCTTACTTCTATGCTGATCTACAGGGCTTGAAATAAATATTGAAGGTCGTCAGCTATTATAGTGTTTTTTTAATAGCTCTGAATTGGATAGAGCTTTATGTACGAGGAAACGCCAACTCCTTTTTTTTTTTTTTTTTTTTTTTTTTTTTTTTTTTTTAAAACCGGGTATTAAAATGTTCCTTGGGAATAATTTGCTAGCACGTGAAATTAGATGATCGCTATAATATGGCTCATTAATTTTTTTTACAACAACTATTAGTTAGCGTGGGTTAGAAACATCCAATGGGAAATCTCAAAAGGCAGGATTTATCCGTACAGCTTGCTACAGTCCTGCCAAAGCACAAATATATTTTGCTTGGAGGAAACTTCCTAGGGAAAGAATATAGATGATCATCGTTGTCGCTAAATCAGTTCTTACTGAGATCTACTTTTGATGTATTCAAACAACGTTAACTATTTTTATAAAAATAAATTTAATTTAGAACGAACACTTCAAAATCAGATATACCCGTTGTTGGCGTCTTTAACTGCCTGAAATTTCGCCGAAATTTTCGATATCAGTTCTAGAAGATCATCTGGTGACACATTGTCCCAAGCTTCTTTCAGAATTAGCCGTAGCTCATGCTGGAACTGCTACGTCCCTCCATACAAGTCAAGATAATGAAACTGGATATAAATCTTCACCCTGTTACAGACAGCTTCAATGGGGTTAAGATCTGGAGAGAATAGTGGCCGTTTGATTGATACGGTTTTTCTTTCTCCTGTCTCTTCCATAGTTTGATTTGCTTTGTGCGGGGGTGCATTGTCCTCTATGATTGAAAGCCTCGATTCCATAGTGACCATGGCATTTATCAAAAGTAAAATTCTATTAGGGTTGGAGATAGAGGCGGAATTCCTTTAATCTTTCCCTTAGAACAAGCAATGTCCTATTTGGTTCAAGTAAAAGCAGGCTCTAGCACTCCTCCAAAGTTTTTCTAAAATACAAGTCTCTTGGTAAACTTTATCGGCCTAGCTTAAATTTTTCTGTAGATAGTTAGATTTCAACGGACATTCCTTGTGAATTAATTTCTCGTATGTTGGCTTTCAGTGATCCGAGCTACAACAGTCTAAGGAAATTTTTTCCAGTTCTCAATTGCCTAGCGAGCTCTGGTCACATTTATCTATTCTCTAGGTTTAGAAGTGGTAGTGGTTGATTAGGATAGATTCTTATTATGAAGTGTTAAGACTTTGAAATAGCTTGGTACGATTACATTTTGTTAACAATGTGTATGATATGGGGATCTAAGTTGATGAAGATTAAAATGATGATGATGTTGGAAACGAGGGCTTCATTAAATTCGTTCTCGGTCAGGGTCAAAATATCGGAGTACAGGGGCCTAGGGAAATACATCTTTTAATGAAGAGAAAACCTCCTTACATTTTGGAGACCAATTCCAACAAGTGTCTTTTCTGGTTAAATTAATGAGGGGCTTTGTTAATGCTGATTTTTTTTGAAAAAATTGATGGAAATTAGAAAAACCAAAGTAGGCTTGGTCATCTTTGATCTACTTTGGGTATTTCCAAAACTCAACACGTTCCAATTTGACTGGACCCATTCTAATGCCTCTGCAAGAAATTCATACGGCCAAATACTTAACTACATGAGCTTCGAATTCGTATTTTTAAAATTAAGCTGGAGACCAGTAATACTTAGTTTTTTGAATACTAAGTTGTCATGGTCAGGATGCTCTTCCTGAGAGTTGCCATTAATTAGGAAATCGTCGACGAGGTAGACTGTACAAAACACATCTAGATATTCTTGCAAAGTGTTCTTGATGTAACTTTAAAAGGCGCTAGGTACATTTATCAGGCTAACTGTATTAACAAGGGTTTCGAAAAGATCATATCAGGTTCGGAAGGCGGTTTTCCACAAATGTCCTTCTACGATTCCGTTCTGATTAATAACTAAAATACCGTCAACTCTAGTGGTTTATTAGGCCTAGAAAGGTCGATCTAAGGTTTCATATAAAAAGGGTATTGGGTAGTAATTTTTAATGGTTATTTCATTAAGAGCCCGATAGCGTATGCAGTGTCAAAGTTTGCCATCAGGTTCTCTGCCAAAAAATTGGGGATGCGGCTGGTGAGAAACTGGGGCGGATAAAGCCTTTTGATAAATTAAATTGAAGCCATTCTTGAGGCGTAAGAAACTTGTCCCTTGATATGCCATACAATTTTCCAAATAGAAGCTATTTACCTTCTTTAAAGCTAGTTTCAAAGTCAATTGATTTGTGAGGGGGCATCTCTCAAAATTCGAATTTTGAATACGCAGAAGCTTGGTGATGGATGGGGCCACTTAGGAAATACAGTCTGTAAATATTTGATCTCTATATTTGCGTCCAAGGAGTTGATAGGTTACATCTTTGAGGCTTGAACCTTATTAGAGTTCTATATTTTTTGATATCGGGTAGCGTTTTGTTGGGTATTGTTAATTAAATTTCTGATCGTACAACTGATTGTCATCAAGTGAGGCAAAATATTTAAATTCAAACTGTCTGCCTCGATAGAACTCCAAATTCATAGCAGGTAACTTTGAGCTCTGTAAAACGAAATAGGTTGAACTTTATCGAGTGAGTTATGACGTGCTACCCAACCGTGCCTTAAAATGATTGGATACATTGCCCTAACCTAGTTACCAAGAGGAAAGTATTTTCATGAATTAACATTTATAGAATGCATTACTAATTCTAAACTGATTTCCTACCGTCAGCTACTCCGAGGATTCTGAAATGACGCATGGGGCTTGACTGAAGTTTATGCACAAAATTTATATCAAACAAGCCTAATCCATTATCTCTTGAATCAACAAAGGCACAATCTTTGCGATCATGGCAGTCATCCACTTGAATTGAGCGAAGTAAAGTAAGTGATTTTGTTTGATTACTTGTTGCTGACGAAATAGATTAATTACTTAATTGGTGTGAATTTGCAATACCATAATCATGACTTCTATTGTAATTTATTCTTATAAAACTTGAGATTCAGGCTCAAGGGGAGCACCGGTATTTAAAACCTATAATTCAAGCTGCTGAAAAAAATTTTGTTTTCAACCAGAATGGCACACATCCACACGACGACCTGGTTCTCCACAGCACATATAATGGTTTAGACGGAAACGTCACAACCTTTCCTCAGGGGTTATATACCCGTCGGATCCAATACGTGATAACTGTTTCTGGTCTAGAATTATCGGGCAATTTATGTTGTGGGTCTGATCGGAGCTACACATGTTAGCCATAGGAAACTGATGTCCTAAAGTGCCCTGGGCAAGTCAATAAATTCTATAATCAATCTTCACATATCTATAGCTTCAAGCTTACAAGTCTTTCTTTTCTCGCTCATAAACTTATCATAGCATTCAAACACCCGACTGCATTCATGTAGTTAAGGTCTAATCATTAGAGATACCAGATGAATTTTGTTGTTTCTGGAATTCAGAAAGATGAGCTGCTAATGTACAGTCATCTTATTTAAAGAGAGAAAAGATGTCACGGCTATCCGTTTTCTCATTGAGATTTCTAAGGCAGTCCATACTTCCTTTATTGTATTAAAGGCAGAGTTGAGCCCAAGGCCCGTGTAACAAAATAAGACCTCCCCAGTGACTTTCCTGTCTATTACATGAGGCTCTGATCACGGGTACATGCTTGATCCTGGCTGTATATTTTCAGAGACTAATATTTCAATTTCCTTTTCTAAATCGGATAATTTATACTCTAACACTACTGTAGCTGTAAGATTTTCTGTATCCGCGAAGCTACATTTCTTTAATCACTGTCTTCAGTTCTCTTCGACTGATCTAACGTCGGATAATTATTGTGTTAATTTGGCCAACTTACCCTCTAGTTCAACAGATAACTCAAGATACTGTTTGCCAGATTCGTTTTTTTTGGTCGCCAGGTAGCATACGGCTTGTTGTTCCTCGTCATCTCAATATCGAAGCCTTTTTCTTTCTTCTTTTTAACTTGTATGAGGGATAATAGTTTACAAGCTTTCATCATTGTTCTTTGATACTTTGATTGCCGCTAAAGTAGCATCCATGCTAGTCATTTTATGTTCATATTTCTTATCTATTACATTCTTAGTGTGACTCGTTTTTAGAGAAGCACCTCCTGTCTTAGGAAGGCCAAATCTGGTTCTCATTTGAATTGTCTTTGATAGACGGCGATTTGTAAAACTCTCCTATTTTATAGCTACTTCTTTAATCGCTACAACTCAGTCGCTAAAGTTATTTTTTAGGGGTAGCTCAACACCAATTAGTGCCCGGCCTAGACGACGATTTAACGAAGCTTCGAATTGTCGAGTCTTTGCAGCCGTATTAAATAATTTTTCTCCATCACTCAACGCCATTTTGTACTCGAAATATTCCAAACCCTCTGAAAAATACTGACTGCGACTCTGTTCCATACGCAAAATCATTTCGTGAGCAGCCTGTTGGGCTTATGTGTCTTCAAACTCTCGCTGAAACATTTCTACTATGCCTTGCTAAATAAGATTGTTTGATTTTCTACTTCTAGAAAAACAACCAGCAACACGAGACTTCCTGTCTTCTAGAATTAAGGCTGCGTTAAAGCCTCCCACATTAACATTAATGTCTTGTAAGTTTTGATGTTAATCATCAGTAGAGGATATTGACAAAATGGTCCACTTAAATTCTGGATTGTGGGAACTAGTAAACTTATAAACTTCTCATAGAGTGACTTAAAAAATTAAGTTAGAAAAATTTTAAGTTGTCGGCAAGAAAGATACAGACACTAGTCACATATTATGTTGAAGAAGGCTAATATTACAGTTAAAATTTTCTTCTAAGTTACAGTAGATAGTCTCGGGTAGGAAAGTAGTAATTTTCCGAGTGATTTTGTTTAAAAGCATTGAAACATGGTATGATACTATTCAAGAAGGCTAGGCCTAAAACAGCCTAGACTGGAATTAAAGGTACAATATATGACAGAATTTTAGGCAGTTCCAAGGGAGACTGATAATCTTGTCATGAAACTTGATAGTAATTGCTCAGATGGTATACTGTAAACAACTTCTGGATTTTTGAGATAAAAGTAGTTAAATAATCGCATAGATTAGATACTAGGTCATCGACGAACTCATCCAAACCTTTTTGCACCCTATTTACTGGTTGGTCATGAGAGGCTTTCAAGATAATTGAGCTATTCGAACACTCAGATTCATTGCAATACTTGAAGGCTAGTCTTCGGTTATTCAATGTGTTTAGTTCTCGTATGCACGTCTACTCTTATGGCAACGAAAGTGCTACAAAGGGTGTAGGAAAGTAGCAAGAGACGCTATTTGGTATGCACATGTCTATTGTCATCCATACCCAGCTAGCTGGACGGCGTCGAGGAAGAGACTATTGCACTAATGTTGTTTTAGGTTGTTTATCCCGGCAGCTACATACATACTTAAAGATAGCTATCCATCTGTTGGTTAATTGGTGACATAAGATAAAGACGGATTAAAGAGCTAACCATCTTGAGATTGCTTACGACTGGATACGGGACGGAAAGTAGGATTGCAGAAGGGTTTCTCATTTCAAAAAAAGGTACATGCATCTATGCAGCCTTTGTGCAAGGAGGACCTATGCGTGCAAAATCGTTCTGGCTTTGAAAATATAACAAATAGCAAGACCGAGGAATTCGTTGCCATAGTGACGAAGTGCTGGAATTGCAAGGTAGTTAGACTCGGCACAGCAGAACGAACCAAGCTGATGTGGGGTAACAGTCAATCATGACCTAATTTGAGCTAATGTCGAGTGCTAGAGTGCAGATCACTACGGTTTTGAACAGGCGATATTCACTGTAGTCAGGCGAGAAGATAGTAGATAGCTGCCGCATAAGTTTACAAATCTATCTCATCTGTGTTGGAAAAAAGACCACTTAAGCACTGCTCGTAGCCCCTGGTAGACCACCGTTTGCAGCAGATCGACCAAGCCAAATTGAGTTAGGCCATCCATCCTCTTTCAGAACCTTGAAATTTCCCCTCACACTATCTTCCCACAAGAAAGTGTACATACCGCCTTCGGACTAGCTGGGGATGGTATATTGGCAGGGGTTAGAGCTGTGCATTATGCCAGCGCCTCTGAGGTCATAAAAATTAGAGGCCGGGCACGATTACTAATAGGGCCAATGGAAGCCCTGGTAGACTGGCTTGAACACCAGTAGGGATAGAGAGTGGGCCACCTAGCGCTTACCAATCAGACCTGTGTATTATATTCTCACAATCAAGCATCTGCCAATTTTATTGCATTTCTTAAAGCCCTGTCTCAGACCCACAAGTACAAATGGAGTAGCTTTATCCCTGCAGCTATACAGCCATGGCCAAGGGCTTTTCCACAATCAAGAATAATTCTTTGATTGTCGGCCATATTTTTTCACTGATTACTCATCAATAAGCAATACTGCCAATTCCTACTTTCTGTTTTAATATATTGCAATGTCGGCACTATCAATGAATTGTTGTTTTTAATATCACCTATTCATTCCCCTTCTCGTCCTGCACCCTACAGCCCTTCATCATTTGCCCTGCTATTTGCATCAATTCCACCAATCAAGGACTGTCAAGATAATTAATCAAATACTACCCTCACTCCATTGATAATTTAAAGCTCCCATTATTGAGTTGAGGGAGTTCGAAAGTTGCGCATATCGTCTAAATGCAGACGCGGGTTTCTGGATCAGGAATAGAAGCTCAAAACAACAGCAATTCAACACCAATTCTTGAGGAATGTCGAAATAACCCTAGCGTGGTCTATCAGAAAGAACAGGATCTCTCTTTGCTGCATGCGAATAGAAAGGCCGGAAACCGTGGGTCTTTGTATGAGCTCGATCCGCGAAGAAGTATAATCACAAGTCGCCGACCAAGTACCAATGGGAAATATATTGATTCTCCAGATGGCGATACGGACAGTAGCAGTGAAAGTCCTATTTTGATTGGTGTGCCTTTTAAGAAGGCAATAAGGCTTAACAGTATGGCTGATAATCGTCATGATACTCCTATTCGGTCGAGACTTCGAGATCTTTGGTCAATATCTCTGTTGACCTTAATTACCACATTTGGAGGATTATTGTTCCTAAGCTTCATACTGTACTCATTTTTTAACCGCCAATTGGATCCGAAGGGTTGTCGAATGTCATATATGAGGCCATCTTTTGTCAAGCTTTCGGACTTTGACACGGAACACACGCATTTTGCTAGCAAATACTCGATGTACCTTTACCGGGAGGGTGGCATTGATGATGATGAGAAAGTAATATTCCCATGAAAGTTATGATTACCCAAATGGCTAATCATTCTCCAAGGTTAAAGGTGTTCCTGTTCTCTTTATACCCGGAAATGCTGGTAGTTATAAACAAGTCCGCCCCATAGCTGCAGAGGGAGCAAGCTATTTTCATGAAGTTCTACGACATGACTTGGCTGCAATTTCAGCAGGTGTGCGAAATCTGGATTTTTTCACAGTTGATTTCAATGAAGATATCACAGCCTTTCATGGCCGCACATTGTTGGACCAGGCAGAATACCTGAATGAAGCAATCGCCTATATTCTATCTTTATATCATGATCCGCACCGATCCGAGCGAGATTTAGATTTACCAGATCCTACTTCCGTTATTATTCTTGGACATTCAATGGGGGGGATTGTAGCACGGACAATGCTTGTGATGCCTAACTACCAAACAAACACAATAAATACTATCATTACAATGTCGGCACCGCATGCGCGTCCTCCTGTATCCTTCGATAGCGAGATCGTCATGACTTACCAGCGGATAAACAATTACTGGAGAGATGCCTATTCTCAAAAATGGGCAAATAACAATCCACTTTGGCATGTAACCTTAATTTCAATAGCTGGGGGTGGTTTAGATACTGTTGTTCCGTCCGATTACGCCAGTCTAGATTCCTTAGTGCCAGAAACTCACGGCTTCACAGTTTTCACCTCAACAATACCAAAGGTATGGACGGGAATGGATCACCAAGCTATTCTATGGTGTGACCAGTTTCGCAATATTGTTGTGCGTTCTCTTTACGATATTATAGACGTAAATAGACCAGCCCAAACAAAACCTAGAGCTGATCGTATGAGAAGTTTCAAGAAGTGGTATTTAACAGGTATGGAAAAATCTGCAGAAAAAACATTTTCTCAAAATCATGCTACCACTCTAGTCACCCTCGAAGATAAGAGTAATTATATATTACCACAAGGTGAGAGATTAGTCATTCGAAGACTTGGTCAGAATAAAGGGCGTCGAGTGTATTTGCTTCCGATACCACCACAGGGAGGGCCTGGAGAAAATCGTTTTACGTTACTAACAGATCAAAAGCTTGACAAAGAAAATGGCTCTGGTAGAGTTGAGGTGTTACTTTGTAGTATTTTTGGTCCCAATCCGGGTCGTTCATCAACCTTATTTCCCGTTAACGTCATGACGGGTGGAATAACGACTACTCGTCTGGCCTGTAAGAATTCTGCAACTGACGTTATCATAATTCCAGCGTCAACAAAGACAACTAGGCATCCTTTCTATCTTGACGGAGAAGAAGAGATTCAACCATTTTCGTACTTACAGTATGATTTAGAAGACATTATTGAGCATCAATTTGTGGCTGTCGTCGATAAGGCTGCTAGTCCAACACCGGGGTGGGTTATAGCCGAATTTAGTGATAACAAAAAATCACACTTTATCTATCCCAAAAGCCTCCAAAATCTTTTACTCTTTGGTATGGAACTTACGTTGCCCCCAACTCATCCACTTGTAACAGATATAAAGATACCAGCTTTATCCTCAAGTCTTCTATCTTACACCTTGGAAATTAATAATCAAATCCTTGCCGATAAAAATGGAATTTTTGCACCTATTTTGCGACAATATATCTCTGAGCCATATGAGTCAAAGTACTTTGTTAACTTCCAAAAATCAGACATTAGTTTACATGGAGTATCACCTTTTATACCGCCACCTCTTATAAAAAGGGAATCTTATGACGGCCTTGGACTCCAATTTTGGACTGATCCTACATATAACTCTAGTTTGAGTATATCCCTGAAAATCGATATCTTAGGCAGTTTAGGCAAACTATACATGCGATATCGCACAGTCTTCGCCGCATTTCCGCTTCTAGTTGTGGCACTTATCATAAGAAAGCAATTCAGACTATATGACGAGACAGGAGTGTTTATTTCCTTTTCAGCAAGTTTAGATCTGTGCTTACGCCAATCACTACCTATTGTTTTATTGACACTGACCTTATTCTCACTTTCGTCCTTCAAGATTAATTCATTTCTGAACCGATCTTCATCTGGTCCTTCGGGATGGAAAGTTAATGAAACTGAACCGCAAATCGATTTTACTAAGAACGATATATTTATGGGCTCCCAAGATCCATTTTTTTGGTTTATGATTCCACTGGTTGGCTTTGTTTGTGTAGGTGTATGTGTTACGGTTAACTTTCTTACTCTTTCTTTCATAAGCTTGCTAGCAATCATGAGTAACTGCTTAAGCATTCAGCCGGCCTGGTTGCGAAATGATGACAGAAAGTCATTACCCCTCATCTTTGCTCCATCGACACCACGACGGCGAATAATTACGACCGGTTTACTTTTTTTCCTCGTATCCACTGTTATCCCTTACCAGTTTGCCTATTTGGTCGCATGTCTAGTGCAAATAGCAACATGTACTAAAGCCCTTCGAATATTTTGG
Organism: Oidium heveae; assembly: GCA_003957845.1. Classification (NCBI taxonomy): domain Eukaryota; kingdom Fungi; phylum Ascomycota; class Leotiomycetes; order Helotiales; family Erysiphaceae; genus Oidium; species Oidium heveae. The sequence goes on along the minus strand of QVIK01000135.1, from coordinate 38,952 downwards.
GATGCCTGCTCTAATGCTAATACTAACTTTTTTAATTATACATATTCTATTCTTATACTAATGTTATGGATACTTCCAATTAATTTACCAATTCTTGTTGTTTGGATACACAACTTAGCTGTGCATTGGTTGACACCTTTCTCATCACACCATAATTTACTATCAGTAATGCCATTCATCCTTTTAGTCGAAACTCTAACTAGCGGGAGAATGATTCCACGAATTTCTTCGCGGTTGCGTTTTCTAACAAGTTTCTTCTTGCTCTGTATTGCTGTAATCGCAGCTGTATATGGGATGACTTATGCATATATGCTACACCACCTAGTCAATTTCCTGGCTGGATGGCTTGTCATACTTCATTGGAGCCCTAACACAGCATCTTCTTTAAACGGAATTTTATCCACCAAAAAAATTAGAAGCATTGATCGGTCAAACAAACGTGGAAAGACGCCTTGAAATATTGTTGAACTTCAAGGAATATAGCTTAATGCCCTAAAAGATAGATTGACTTCTAATTTGATTGGATTTAATTTACTTCATCTACAGTACTTTGGCACTTAAAACTATAAAATGTAGTGTAAGGTAGTTATAGCACGTTTATCTGGAAACGTGCCCAAATACAGCAATTGGTTATTGGAGTTGGCGCTAAATTATGAATACACGTGATTTTAAGCTACCCTCTATATTGGAGTAGATAGCTGTTAAAAAGCATGGCCTTTTACTGGCTAAATTTTACGCTAAAATTAATTAATTTTGTATCTTTTTCCTAACAATCGATCCAGGTTCAACGAGGCACAAATACTTCCTGAAAAATTAACAAAAAGCAATTGAGATTCAATCGGATTTGAACCCAACTTCAATAACTACCAAAAGAATAAAAATATAAATAACTTAGAAATTGGATCGAATATCATACTGAAGCTAATATTTAATTATTTTTCAATACCAAGTTACACATTACTAAGGAATTAATGAAATACTGCACTGCACCCTTTCGAACAGTACAAGAGAAAGAAACATTTCACTGTAGTGGTAGCACAGAAAACGTTCAAACTATATAACAGTAGATCACTTTCATATCTGGCAAAAAAGAAACTTTTCTGACTCTAGTCCAACCCTTGGACTTTTCGAAGTCAAAGATTCACAGACCTCTACAGAACACGGTAGTTGTTACTATTCCAACGTCTTTCTGCTATGATTGATTCAGAATAGATAAAGCTGGCAAATCTGATGCTTTGGACACGGCGACGCCCCCAGCAAATTCTGTACACCAGATTCATAGTTTTTCAATATTATATGTATTTAATATCACAACTCCTAAAAAAAAACTTTATATTGAATAATCCACAAATGATCAAGTTTATGTATATGTTTTGTATGTTTTGCTCGAAAATAGGCAGTTTGTGAGATAGTAATAGTAGCTAATAAGAGTCGTGCAAGTTTATCAGTAGAGCTCATAGGTGAAAAGCAGGGGTGGGGGATATAATTCGAAACGCTCGTCGAATTCAAGCTGGTGAGTGCTAGTGTGGTAGTTTAATTTCTTTTTCCCTAGAATTAGTCCAAATCACAAAATACAGACCTTGGAAATATGCCGATAGTCACATCTTCATATATCTACTCAAAAGAAGTTTCGTCACCACTTTAAATACTACCTTAATTATGCAAGTCACAATAAATATCTTATTCTTCTACTGTCCACCTAAAACTATGCTTTATCTTCGCCCGGGCTAACATGCCGCCCATGCGCACGTTAAAACACCAGTATTCACAGGTAGACTACGCCAGAGCTCGAATCCGAATGCGAGTACAAGAAATCAGGATCTAAGATTGGAGATATAGATATGGGAGATCATTAGATCTCTGAATTTGAAGTAGTCGATGAAGCGTTTGACACATTATGGCCACAAATGGGCTAGCACAATCACGTTAAGGCCTGCCCCCAAAACCGTAAAGAGTGAACTCCTCCGAGGACTATGAAAAGTCCGAGAAAATCCCTAGAGGTTAACAAAATCCAACCCTCCGCTCAATTGTTAGTAGAAATAAACAAATTACTGGAGAACAGTAAATACCCGTAAATAGTTGCTAAAGTTAGAGATCTCTCTTGAATTGGTAGGTATGGCAGAGGTGGAGGGGAAGAAAAAAATTAATGCATAAAAAGAAGCTGAAAACACTTCCATCTGCATCAATGAGTTAAGAGCCATCGTTACATCACTTACTTCCTTTCTTTCCGCGAAGAAACATAATTTTGCTGATTCTCTTTGTTTCTTCTTTTAGGCCTCAATTGCCCAATTTATTGGGACACAGGTGGCACAGCTCCAATATGAGACCGCCCCTTATCCTAGATTCAGGTTATTCCAAAATTCGGGGCGGGCACATTCACACAAAAAAATTAGGCTTTAGCTATCTGCAAGCTTTGCCTCAGGTACAACCCCATAGTTAACTGTTCCCGGACCAAAGTATGTGCTCGATACGAATCCAAAATGCACTTGGAAAAAGATTGTGAAGCGCCTACCAAATATCAGAGATGCCTGGCTGCACCACTTCAACAGCCAAAATTGTCTAACTCGTCCAACACGTATTGATGTATCAACTAAGTAATAGCTCTAAGAAATTCGCAAGGCATGGCAACGAGAATTTGATGCTGTAATATAGCAAAGGTTGCAATGGAAAAAACGCGCGCAACAGTCACTTAGGAGAAAATTAATTCGAATACTTTTAAAAGCATTGCCACATCCGAGGCGAGCTCTTCTACTTTGTCAGTCGATTTGACTAACGTCTCCCCTTATTTACGAGGAACACCTCATGTAGCCAGTCCCCTCTGCTGCAGTTCAAATCTATCTCAGTAAATTTGTAGACGAGGTAAAGTGCATTAAATGGCGCTCTCTCGATTATTCAAATGAGAAAGAGATGCGGTGCTTACAAAAGAACCTTAGTGGTCCAGCTAGAAATAGTCACACCCAGTATATACATTTCATGTTCCTTCTTGCATAACAAATGTCGCACCGAGGGCTGTGACATACATTCGAACGAAGATCTTCGTTGGCACTTTAACCTGTTAATAAAAGATCGCGTAAGAAAGGGACCATCTCAGTTTTATAGTAGACAAGATGCTCTCCTTGAAGAATAGGTGAGGGATTTCCAACTTTTTTTGGAGCCACCGGCGCACAAGTTTGAAGATTGCAAAAGAAGTCTTCATTCCTTTCACCTTTCTTTTCCAGTATTCTCTTTTTTCTGTTGCCACGTTAGATTAGTTTAACTTTACGAATGAGGTCATCTTATCATCTATAACCGCATTTGTGTAATCAAGACAGGTGAATTTAAAATTCTCAGTCCAACATGGGGCAAATTTACCTGTTGCAGCTTCAACAGAAGACTTTTGATCATTTTACGTTATTATATCTTCAGATCAGCTACTATTCATGTCAGTGCTTCCTTCTACTACAACTCTTACTCGGGCAGCTTTATCTCGAGCTATGGCTTAATACTTGCGGTCACCAGCTTGTCGTAATATTTTTAATTGTTTCTCCGTTGGCAATCCGGCACGAATAGGCTGAGCAAGAAATTTGCAGACATCACATCTATGTGCACCCTCAAAATCTCTGCACTTTGAGAGTTCCATACATAAATCTTCAAAATGCATTATTGATTCTCATTTTCCACAAGACGGCACTCTTGAGTAGTTTTTTGGTAGATGGTGTCCATTACAGGGCTTGCAGAAATCTAAAAGCTGTTGTTTTTAGAAGGTTCTAATAGATCCAGATTCAATTTGTATGCGAAATAAGGGTTGTGGAACCTTAGTGAAAAACTGGAAACGACATCTTTTTACAAACAATTTGGGAATGTTACGTCTATGTAGTCTAAGAGAAACAGGACGTATAACTGTTACTCTTTTTAGTTCATCAGAGAGCATTAATTTTGTTACTTTCTCGTTGCCCACTAAAGTGAATATAGATTTCGAAACTACAGGCATGATTAAAGACTGCCGGCTCGAAGCATGTTCCAACTCGGCGTTGAATGAAGAAAACCGAATAGCAGTTTTGAATATTTCGTTATATGCCTTAATAATTCAGGAGATCATGTTACGGGAGTATCCTATGAGATATTGTGATACTATCAATTGAGATTATTTAAAAAAACGTTACATGAACCTTTAAAGATACAACTCCCCGAAAGGCTGCCTAAAGTTTGTAGAAAATGTTCTCTGTCTACTTAACCCGTAATAAGTAGATAACAATTGGTGACATAAAAGCTTAATATCGAATTTTGGATTTTCGGTAAAAGACTTGAATTTCATTAATTAAGCGTGTTGGCTGAACATTTCAACTAACAATTACTGCTTGAGAAACACCAACAATGCCCCCCAACAGACTGAATTCATATTCCGTCTCATGTTCCGATTCCATGCTCGTAGGACTCAGTTGGTTTTGTCTCTATATTACAATCTCCCATCTCTTTTTTTGCAAAGAACTTACTCGATTATCAAAGAAAGTCAGTGTGAGGTACTTTGAACGCGGAAACTCAGCCTCAATATAGATAAGCTGCTATCGCCATTGACCAAGTACTGATTGAGCTTAGTAGAAATAGTAGGGTATGTTCCTACATGGCTTATTGAAGAGGGATTATCACTGCTTATTAAATGAGAGTACTGGATATACGACCGAGGATTTCCTGATGAATTTCTTCCCAAAATGCTTCCTTTCGACTCTTGGCCTTCCAACCATAGTAGATATGTTCCTATTAATTCCACCCAAAACTGGGCATCAATTACCATATATGTTGTACTCTATATGTCCTTTATACATCTCATGAATCATTTGGGATTGTGGTTTGGCTTAAATCAAATACTGAGAGGTAGCCAAACAAACAATTTTTTTTCTATGTCATGGTGCTTCCTGAAAGATCATTATTCATAATGCTACTATCTTGAATATTGGAAAGCGATTTATTATTAAAAGTGCTTGGTGTATCAGTGGCGAACAAATCAAATCCTGATAGGACTAGACCGGACTAGATAAAAATTGAGTTCATATTAATTGCTATGTTTAGAGAAATTCTCTACAAAACTTTTAAAGTAAAAATGCAAAACTTAGCTTAGCTTTATAGAAGATTGATGTAGAATGATAATTAGATGTTGAGTTTTCTATAAATGTAAAATCGAGCGTTGTTTAATCCCTGTAACATAAATTGGTGGACTAAATATTAGATCTAATGTATGCCGAGAGCAACGTTAAACGATCTCCACCTAAATTTCTATGACGCGAATGTAAGCCTCGAACGGATGTATGTTGATTATTTTCTTCGAGCTCCTGCCAGGTGAAGTAGAGTGCATATTGCGTTGTGCATGCTGCACGCCGACAACATCAAATTGAAATAACAGACCTGATTGTTCGATATGTTATACGGCCAAAATTTACCATGGCGGTTCGCACTTAGAAATACTGGAAGATTTATAAGAACAATCTCAAATTTACCGCGTAATTTATATTCTTCGAGTTATCATTCTAGGTCATATGTACTTGATCCTTTACATCAAAGAATACACATCAATCCCCTCTTACCTCGTCTTTGTGTAAAATTTTCAACATCCTGTGAAAGAAAAAAAGATGCACCTAAAGCTCCAAAGAGTACCTCAGATGAAAAACTAGAAGAAGATTCGAAAGATAATACGGAAACCAGCACCACTACTGATCCTAAACAAGAGAATACAAGCGATGATAAAGCAAAAAATGCTGTTGTAACGTCATCAAGCAACAATACGAACTCTGGCAATACAGATGAAAAAACAATAAGTCCTATTAGTGGTACCAATGGGGATTCTGGAGGAAATGAAGGTGGGAAAAAGCCCCGTAAAAGTGTCACAGAAAAATCCTTGCAAAAGCCTACACCGCCAGAGATATATCCGCAAGTATTGGCAATCCCATTATCAAAGAGACCACTATTTCCTGGATTTTACAAACCTGTTACAATACGAAATAAGCATGTCATTGCGGCCATACAAGATTTGTTGAAAAGAGGACAGCCATATATCGGAGCATTCGTTTTCAAGGACGAAAATTCGGAAGGAGATATTATTGAGAATATCAATGACGTTTATGAAACAGGAATTTTTGCTCAAATTACTGGAGCATACACAAACAATGGTGAAGGTGGCGGGGTAACAGCTATATTCTACCCACATCGACGTGTTAAGATAACTTCATTGATGACTCCAGATGGTCATTCAAGCTCGGTTGACCTTAAAAAAGCTGAAAATATAGTTTCAGACTCAGCCATTCCAGATGTGATTCCAACCAAGCATCAGAAAGACGAATCTGGCTCAGAGAAAAAGGGAAATGTTGTTGCAAGCTCTGAAGAAAGTGCAGTCAATCAGAAAAATCCAGAAAAAACTTCCGCATATGAACTCACATCGTTTCTAGAAAAATATCCTGTTAGCGTTGCTAAAATTGAGAATCTAGTGGAGGAGCCTCATGACTCAAAGTGCTCAATGATTCGAGCCCTTACCAATGAAATCGTGAATGTTTTCAAAGATGTAGCAAGTTTGAACAGCCTATTTAGAGATCAAATCTCTACATTTTCAATGAGTCATTCATCTGGCAATGTTTTATCGGAACCGGCAAAACTCGCTGATTTTGCAGCTGCTGTTTCTTCCGGTGATGTGGCAGATCTACAAGAAATACTGGAGACATTGAACGTTGAAGAAAGATTAAAGAAAGCCCTGGTAGTTGTTAAAAAGGAGTTGATGAACGCCAAATTGCAGTCAAAAATCACTAAAGATGTTGAAAAAGCTATTGCTGATCGACAACGAGAATACTGGCTAATGGAACAAATGAAAGGAATCCGTCGAGAACTTGGAATTGAGTCTGATGGAAAAGATAAATTAGTTACAAAATTTAGAGAAAAGAGTGAAAAACTAGCCATGCCAGAAGCTGTAAAGAAGGTTTTTGACGAAGAATTGAGCAAACTTGCTCACCTTGAGCCAGCTGCATCCGAGTTTAATGTCACCAGGAATTATTTGGACTGGCTCACTCAAATTCCATGGGGCCAACGAAGTGCAGAAAATTTTGGTATCAATAATGCAATGACTGTTCTTGATGAAGATCATTATGGATTGAAAGATGTTAAAGATCGTATTTTAGAATTTATTGCTGTTGGAAAGTTAAGAGGCACGGTTGAGGGTAAAATTTTATGTTTTGTCGGTCCACCTGGAGTTGGAAAGACGAGCATTGGTAAAAGTATCGCTAGAGCACTGAACAGGCAATATTATAGATTCAGTGTTGGAGGACTTGCTGATGTCGCAGAGATCAAGGGCCATCGTAGAACGTACGTTGGCGCACTACCAGGGCGTATTGTGCAAGCATTGAAAAAATGCCAGACAGAAAATCCACTGATATTGATTGATGAGATTGATAAACTGGGTAGAGGTCATCAAGGTGACCCTGCAAGTGCATTATTAGAGCTTCTTGATCCCGAACAGAATAATGCATTTTTAGATCATTACCTCGATGTCCCTGTAGACCTCTCAAAAGTCCTTTTCGTTTGTACAGCTAATATGACAGATACTATTCCTCGGCCTTTGTTGGATCGAATGGAAATGATCGAGTTATCGGGTTACGTTGCTGATGAAAAGATCGCTATTGCAGAAAGGTATCTCGGACCTGCAGCAAAAGAACTAGCAGGCTTGAAAGAGGTGGATGTAAATTTAGGCCGGGATGCCATTGAAGAACTAATAAAATCATATTGCCGTGAATCAGGCGTCCGAAATTTAAAAAAGCATATCGAGAAGATATACCGAAAGTCCGCGCTTAAGATCGTTCAAGATCTCGGTGAAGTCGATCTTTCTGAGGAGAAAGCTTCAACTGATGAAAATAAACAAGTTTCCGTGGAATCTGGCAAAGATGCCTCAGATACCAATATAATACCTGAGAATAACGAAAAACAAACTACTGAGACTCCACAAGTGAGCCTCAATGTACCTGATCATGTTCACGTATCTATTGATAAAGAAAATCTTAAAGACTATGTGGGCCCCCCAGTTTTTACCTCTGATCGCTTGTATGATGTGACTCCAGCTGGCGTTGCGATGGGACTTGCTTGGACTCAAATGGGTGGGGCAGCTCTTTATGTTGAGTCAATTTTAGAGAGTACCTTGTCCGCTGATTCTCGTCCTGCATTTGAAATAACGGGTAATATGAAATCAGTGATGAAAGAATCGGCCACAATAGCCTACTCATTCTCTAAATCAGTTATGGTTAAAAAATTTCCTCGAAATATCTTTTTTGATAAGGCAAAAGTTCATCTCCATTGTCCAGAGGGCGCTGTTTCAAAGGATGGTCCTTCAGCAGGAATTACAATGGCAACTTCGTTGCTATCCTTAGCTTTGGATAAACCCCTTGATCCAAATATAGCAATGACTGGAGAATTAACAGTTACTGGTAAGGTATTACGAATCGGAGGTCTAAGAGAAAAAACAATTGCTGCCCGACGAGCTGGATCAAAGAAGATTATTTTTCCTAACGACAATATGTCTGATTGGATTGAACTTCCAGACGTAAGTCTTGCTAATATCTTTTGTGCGGGATATAACTAATCTTAAAATAGAATATTAAAGAGGGAATCGAAGGCTATCCAGTTAGATGGTATTCAGACGTATTTGATCTAGTTTTTACAGATCTTGACGAAACTAGAGCGAACAATCTTTGGAAAGACTGTTTTGCTAAGAAAGATGACAAGAAGAAAGAAGATACTGATACACAATAGACTTCTTTGTAACTGAAAATTCGAAAAAATCTTCATATAAATTTTAGACCTAGCTAGAATGTGGTGCTATTTACTTTCTTAAGGCGTTTTAAAAAATTGATAGTTGTTAACTTCTCCTCTTCAAAACGAACAGATTGATGGATTTTATGTATACTAGATGAGAGGGATATGGGACCAGGCGCGGAAAATCTCAAATGATAAATCAGTATAGTTGGGTTTTAATAGGATCATTATTAGTCATTATACTAAATTTGGACATGTCACATAATATCTTTGCTAGGCGTGAATGAATGTACGTACACCAACAGAAGGTCAAGATACAAAGTCCCTCGTCATTATTTCTCAATTATCTGTCACAGTTTGATCAAAGTCGCGTGAGCATATCTAATATACAAAGGTAGTTTACTATCTTGACTTAGGCAGTGAGAAGGAAGGAAGGAAGCTATTGGCTTCATGTCTATCATCATGATACTTACTACCTTAGGAGTTGATGAACTTCTGTAGGAGGTTTGTCCCGAATTTCGTTCTGCGACTCCACTTCTTTTTATTCTAGTGCTCGAATAATACCATGTATAGATATGGCACTTGAAGCGAGATGGGAGGTTGAAATTACTTGCTGACAAAAGTCTTACAAACGATGTTAGCGAAGCCACTTCTGCATTACTGCTTTTAACCTGCAAAAATCTTCCTTCGCCTTGACCTCGGTAACTAGAGCAGCTAGCTCTTCTCGATTTTTTTTTTGATTTTTTTTTTTTTTTCCTAACCATTCCCTACGGAAGACATATACACTAAACATACCCAACCTCCCTACGGGGTAAAACGCAGGAAGGTCTGGATGCTCGATACCACTTACAAAAATTCTACGGCTCGAAACTTATAAAATTTACTATTGAAGGTTTTGTTTGCTACTGCTGCATATGGTAGGTATCACTACCACCCAAAAGACGTTGATGCTTTATTATTTTTTTTTTTTCTTGGTGATGGGACTGTTGGGTCCTATCTCTGAGCAATGACCAAGTTCAGGATATTGTTGCAGTATGTGGAAATTTCGGAACAATTAATAATATTTGAAATACAAAGGGGGATTTCTCTAGAGATAGCCCTTGCACAAATTTACCGCGAAGCAAGATATTGTTAAACAGATGGTACAAGCAACAAGAATATCTATGCAAAACAATAAAAATTTTTCTCACAAGATATCTACACAGGTTTTATGAAAGCATGAAATCAGCTGGTCGGTCTATTTAGAATCCGAGGTGATCTACTAAATGCGACTTAGTGAATTGCTAAGTATGGCCCCGGCAAATGTGATTCATCACTTGAAAATAACCTGGTTTCTGTACCGCGAAGAGTTAATAAATAGATGCTTGGATGCACGAAGTACGACATGGAAACAACAACACATCACAGGTTGAGAGTGCTCATACGGCTCTAGAGAGATGGATCTAACACTCTTGAGGGAGAGTCAATAAAGGTCTACATTTTGCGCATTCGTGGGACTTTGCATCTAATTTTTGATTTTGAGCAATGCAGGTGATCTGTTGACGGTGAACTCGGCTGTCAATCTTCCTTGTGCTGGTTAGCTCAAAGGGATTCTGTTGAGAACTATCAGAGAACGATTAACTTCAGAAATGCGACTTTGCTCTCTTTTTGCCAATGTTTTGGGCAAGATAACCAGAGAGGGACTAATCAGCGCGCAGAAATAATAAGCCTTGCGCAATACCGATTCTATTGCCGGCGAAGGATGTTGAGGTCTTTTCAGCTCAAAAACTAAGCATCCTTGCCAGTATTAACTTGGGAAACATCACACCCTACTTGATATTACTGACTTTGACGATTATCGGTGGCTTATAGCCCCAGTCTCCCTGATGACAGCACCATTAGATTTGATGTCTTGCTAAACTCGATCTCGAGACAGTACCTCAACGAGCCTTCCGCACATAGGCAGCAAATAATTGTGAGCATTTTGGAGGCCCTGCCAACAATAGGTGCAGTTGCCGATCATGTAAAGGCCTGAAGTTCAAGGGAGGCCTACATCAACTCGACGTCTTCCCTCTGCATTCGATTATGTTGAAAATGCTGTAGTGCCGTATCTGCAAAGATACAGGTCATAAATCGCGAATATGTCGAGAACACGAACAGCCCATGTAAAGTCGTTACTGCTTCGGCTGTCCACATTAATCATAGCCCTTGTGTAAGCTAATTTTTTTTTTGATTTAGTGCTGTGCAACGGGCTATTCGTCTTCTCTGCCGGTGGCTCTGATTATGACTCTTAGCTCATAGCCTATAAGCTATCGCCTTATTTTATTTGAGTGCCAAACGGAGCTTCCAGAATAATAACTTTTTCTTCTCTATATAGCCTCAGTACCTTTTAACTTCCAAATGTAATTATAAACTTTGAACGTGAAAATCATAAAAGTAGAAATATCAATATCATTTTGGGTCCTAAATAGTTATCTATATCAGTAGATAATGGATAAGTAGTAATACGTAGCATGGAAAAGAGGCGGAGGGGGGGGAACGCGACTCATGAAAATAATGATATAATGATAGTGAAGTGGCGAAGTACATTATCTAAAGTCTAAGTTTTACTTGGCCAATCAAAAAAAAAAAAAAAAAAAAAAAAAAACACTTCGAGATGGTTTGTTTACCGAATAGATGGGATGTGCAAATCCTGATTCTCTAATTCTAATTTCTAAAAATTTACCAAAACCATTTATTTCCTATTTATCCCACCTTGGCTCTCGCCCAGATACCCTTCCTTTGGCCACGGTAGAAATCGTAGGTGGAGCCGCTAGTAGGGGTCTCAGCGCGATGATCTTAACCTAATAAAGAATGATCTGCTATCAAATAGAGTTTATCCCCCGAATTTATGAAATTTCTTGGCAAAAAATGTATGGTGAATCTATCCGACAGGGAAATTGTTGGTGGGTCATTTCTTCTAGCTTAAGCTTAATTCATACATGATCTACAGCATAAAATTTTATGCAATCGTACTATCAAAATTTGCAACTTGAAAAGAGGGTAAAAGATTTACAGATAGGATCAACAAAAGCAGATTAAAAGCTCAGTCCTCAGTACTCTGCCGGGCCCCCATCAGCATCTATAACCACCTTACATCCAGACAGCATAAACTCAATAAGTTTGGCAAAGTATTCAGAGGACACAGAGTCCTACGCTTCCTTCACAACCAGTCGAAGTGTATTTTGAGATCGTTGTTTTCCGCTACCTACACTTGGGTAGTTGAGCTGAATATAATCTTCCATGCTATCCCAAGCAGCCTCTCTCGGATTAAGGTCTAGGAAGTTAGGAGGCCAAGGACTTGGAGTATTAACTCTCTCCCCCATCTCTTCCATCGTCCTGTCTCCTGCGAGAGGAGGAGCGTTGTCCTGCATCACGGAGAGCCAGGGCCGCATAGAGACCCTTCCATCAATAAGTGGTACTATTCTTTGAGTATTTTTCAGAATCAATAAAGCCTCGTTCTTCCTCTCAAGATAGGCAGGGACCTTTTTCCAGACCTGCAAAACAACCCCAGAACATCCAGCTGATACTATTCCTTATCTTTTCACCTACACAGTTGATATAGGATTTTCACCAGTATAAGGTAAAATTTAAATCCAAGGATAAAATAAAAATTATAGAGCGAAATATTCACCTCTCTAGAGATCTATTCTCTTGAATGCTCACGATTCTTCACCCAAGTTTTGTCGGTCCAAAGTTTGGACATACAGTCCTCCATAGTCTAGTGAACATGAGCTTCAGCCCATTTTTCGCGAAAACTCTTGGTCAGTTCGGATACCAGAGGTCTCTTGTGTGCAGGGTGGCGCTAACAACCTCTTTTCCGAAGCTCACTCTGAATAACTCTTTCACTGACACTCAAATATCTGAAGGGACCAGCGGCGAGGTCGAGATGTGTCATTCTTCGATTTATCGAAGAATGACTTGATAAAATTGTCTATCTAGTCGACATCTTCGGAAAATAAAATCGGCGAATGACCTTTTATTTTTTTTTATGTTTCTTAAGACGTTGCCGCGGCGCAATGTGTTGCGAACTTGACACAAAGATAATTTTAACTGATAAGAAATTTCCCAGTTACTACCAAGTAGATGTGCAACGATGAGAATAAGCCAACGAAAGTTTATGAAATTATAGGGGAAATTAATTGTGTATAACTTCGCCTACTGATCCACGCTTAGAGTTAACTGGCCCTGCACTAGCAGGCTATAATATAATCCCTGAAGCGAAAAATGCCCCCACGTAAACCCACCTACAATTTCTACCGTGACCATAGGGTAATTATTATCAGTTGAGTTTCATGTGAGTAAAAAAAAAAAATTTCAATTTCACCATTATTTTTTATATATAAATGTAATTTATTTATTTATTTTTTTTTTTTCAGAAATGGTGTGGTATTAGGATTATTAAGAAATTGGGTTATGAGACGAAATCAATGATTTATTCTGGACAGAAGTTTTTTAAAAATTCTTTTCATGATTACAAATACCTCACATGGATAAAAGGTATTATATAATTAATTTCCCCACCAAAAAAAAGTAAAATTTCTTTTATAAGTTTTATTTTTTTTTAAAAATTTTTTAAACTTTTTTTAAATTTTTTAGTTTCCAAGTAATTATTGGAAGAAAAAAAAAAAAAAAAAAAAAAAAGGTTACAAATCCCAAGAATACTTAGATACAAAGCTCCATAGAGTTGATTATTACGCAAAAATTATTTATTTATTTATTTATTAATTTTTTTTTTATTTATAAAAAAAAACAAAAAGAGAGAGGAAAAAGATCATTCATATAGAAAAGAGAGAAAAGAGAGAAAAGAGAGAAAAGAGAGAAAAGAGAGAAAAGAGAGAAAAGAGAGAAAAGAGAGAAAAGAGAGAAAAGAGAGAAAAATAAAAATGGATTTTCCCTGGCACTTGGGAGTTTATGATGCTCATTGTCATCCTACCGATTTCATGCATAATATCTCCATTATTCCACAGATGAAAACGCGTTGTTTAACGATGATGGCATCTAGAGAACAGGATCAAAGTCTTGTTTGTCAAGTAGCTTCTACGTATGGAGTTAAATGCCTAGCTGACTTAGGGGATGAAACTCCAAATCGTCGAGTGATACCATGCTTTGGTTGGCATCCTTGGTTTTCACACATGATGTACGATGATACCAATACATCCGTGGATATCACAATAGACAGGGATTTCAAAATTAATCATTATAAATCAGTACTAGTTCCAAGTCCTGAAGATATTACTTTTATAGAGTCGTTACCGAACCCACGATCATTGAAAGCTTTTCTCCATGAAACAAAAAATTATTTAGAGGCCTTCCCCACTGCTCTAGTTGGTGAGATCGGCCTAGATAAAAGTTTTCGTATTCCTTTGAAATGGAGTTCAGAGAATGAATGTTCAAAAAATAGCGATATAACACCGGGTACAAGAGAAGGCCGTTGTTTATCTCACTATCGTGTTAATATGCATCATCAAAAAGCAGTATTTAGAGCACAACTTCGACTAGCAGCAGAGATGAGAAGGCCTGTTTCAGTACATGGCGTCCAAGCACACGGTGCTGTATTTGATACTTTCCAAGATTTATGGAAAGAATACAAGAAACAAAGTCGTAGCAACAGAAAAAAGATATTAGCCCAGAAAATAAATCAAGAAACGCAAACGACAGTTATAGAATCTTTACCACCGTATCCTCCGCGGATTTGTCTGCACGCTTATTCTGGTCCAGTAGAATTTTTAAAACAATACCTAGATCCAAAAGTCCCAGCTGATATTTACTTTTCTTTTTGTGCCCTATTAAATTTGCCCACGGATAAAGTTATAGAGGTCATCAAAGCAGTACCCGAAGATCGTATCCTAGTCGAGAGTGATTTTGATAAAGCAAGTAATGATATGGATCAACTAATAGAAAAAATGTGCCGTAGGATTTGCGATGATAAACAATGGTCATTGGAGAAAGGTGTAGAGATTTTAGGAAATAATTGGCGTCGATTTATTTTTTCTTAAAGATTATTACCAAGGTTCTACATATCATTGACGATTAGTATGGCTTTCATAGCTTTATATCTCGGAGGATCATAAAGACGAGAGTTCATATCTCAATGATACGAACCCTTTAGGTGCTTGTGCATTTTTTTTTTTTTTTTTTTTGGCATATGTATTTTACATGATGGCAAGAATGATATTGATTCATGTTGATAATCATTTGCTTTCACACATGATTCTTTATAGACAGAGGGAGGGTATTATTGTAATACTCACACGTCTAAAAGATACTAGAGAGAAAGGCCTTTGAGAGGTNTTTTTTTTTTTTTTTTTTTTTTTTGGCATATGTATTTTACATGATGGCAAGAATGATATTGATTCATGTTGATAATCATTTGCTTTCACACATGATTCTTTATAGACAGAGGGAGGGTATTATTGTAATACTCACACGTCTAAAAGATACTAGAGAGAAAGGCCTTTGAGAGGTCTATCTTTGGTACTTCTCATATTGGATCATGAGATTTACGATATATAATCGCCTACTCGATGCCATAACATTAGATATCGTCCATATTGTAAGTAATCTTTTTGACTTAATCGTCTGCATTGATTCATACTAATTGACTCGGAGTATAAAGTACCACTTATGATAGCTGAAGTAGTTACTTTTCTTAGATCCTAGTGACGTGTATCGAAAATATGATATATGATATAGAATCGCAAGTTTGAGTGTGATTCAAAAGCTTTACTAGATCTTTTTTACCTTACTTGGATTAATTTATGGATACATATCCATTTTCTTATAGACCATACAGTAGATTTTCGATAGAGAGAGGTTTTCTAACAGCATTTGAGAATCCCTCATGAAATGTAACCCATACTCTTTGATCGCCTGGTTGACCTATGCAATTCTTCTTGACTTGGGTGGAGTCAACTTTGGATGAAGCTGCAGAACTTGTTTTAATACGTCCAAAGAAATCTCTTTCGAAATCTGTTGTAGATAGGTCTCTACTTGATATATTTTCTTGTCGTTCTTTGGGTATGTTATGATTATTGTAAAGACTAGTTTCTCCGACTCGATATGAAGAATTTGAATTCAACTGATTTGTTCGACTGCTTAAACGTTTCTGATACTCTTGATCGAGAACCTGGCGAACAGCATAACGTACAGATCGTGATATTATGGATGGATTGGCAGTTTCGAAGAAGACGAGATCATCCAAGGGCCTACACATCAACCTTTTAATAAATGGAAGAGAATTAAGAATCGCTGTATGAAATTTGTACATGGGATATAAAATGTTGGGAGGAATGAAAAAAAAACCCCTCTGTAAACTTACGGCTTCATGCGATAAACTAAGCTTGTAGTATTTCCAGCTAAGTCAGACTCCAATTTTCCTTGCTCAAAAACAATACCAAAACTATTCATGATATTCACCGTTCTTTCAACCATAATCTTTTCACTTTCTCTTCGTACGCTTCCAACCGGTCTTCGACCCCCACCCCCTCCAATAATAACTGGCTTAACTTCAGGTGAAAGCATGCGAACAAGGTAAGGAAGAAAATCGATGGTAACATTTTCAGGATTCTGGAAGTTCCTTAAATTTACCGCATCGAAGCTGGATATTAAAGATGAAAGAATAGCTCGGTTTGACTTCTCAGTCTCATAAGCATCATAATCTGCTCGGGGTCCCGTGAAAGGTAAAGGGGCCCTGTTTTCTTCTTCATCTCCACTACGATTTTTATCATTATTGTAAAGATTATGAGAATGACGGGCAGAGGATGCAAACAAATTGTGACATGCTAAGATTGGTTGACTAAGATATGGCGCCAATTCAAAATTCTGATTCGAATAGACCTGAGAAGAGCAAGAATCGTAAAAATGAAGCCATTCATATGCAGCATCTGGCTTAGATAACATAGAGTCGTCATTAAACGATTGGTTTGGGTATTGAGAAAAGACATCAAGAATGATACGGTTGATATCATTCGACTCTATCATCATTCTCAATCTATCCATACCCGCTTTTTTTACTAGCTCTGTAAGCCCAAGTTGAGTTTGAGGCTGATCATTGGAGACTTTTGATGACTTATTGGCGATTAATTGAGGAAATCCAGCGCCCTCCAGAAACACCCTATTTACCACATCCCTTATCCCCCCTCGCGGAACTCCTTGCCCTCCATCTCCAGCATTTGATAGATTATCCGTCATATTCTTTTCTATCCATTGCCTAGTTAGCCTCGCATTCCCTCTATTTTTATTCGTGGCCTTCAATTTTCTTGCTGCCCACTCCCCTGCTATAAGAACACCACGAAGATCACCTTCGCAAGTTCCTTCTTTACCTTTTCGAGATTCAGATGCATTGATCTCCCATGCTACTTCGCATAACCTTCGTACAGCATCGTCATCGGAATCAATTGCCTCTTTCTCTAAGATGGACTTCATACGTAGGACTACATTACCTAGATTTGGTTTCTGAACATGAATTATCTCCACAAAATTCGAATTTCGTAATGGCCGAAGAGTTGAATGGTAGACGTCATTACAGATAAGAATAATTGGCCGAAGAAATCTAAATTTGTCAACCTTTTTCTTCTTGTGAGAGGGATTATTAACGCTTGATCTAGGAGTGGAAGTATTTTTTTGATCCAATAGACAAAGATTGATTATAGCTTTAATGAAACCCCCATCCACCCCATCTACCTCATCAACTATTACACACAAGGGACGAGTATAACTTTCTGATTGCCCAGACTTTGATTTCACCTGTGAACCTGTTTTGACACTTTCCGTGCCTACACTTGTTTTAATTCTATTATTTACAACATTTTTACTTCTCTCATCACTCGCATTGATCTCCACAATTTCATATCCAGCTTGCCTTGCACAAACATGAGCTAAAGTGGTCTTACCAAGACCCGGCGGTCCAGCTAAAAGTAATATTTTTCGATTTTGATTCTCATTCTCAATTTCTTTTCGGGCTGCTGGAGCTAATTGCTTGCGTTTTCTAGACGCTGGAAATACTATAGGATCCCATGCCTTCAACCATCGTAGTACTTGTCGGTGTGTACGATTATCACCTACTAAATCCAAGAAGTTTTTTGCTCTATATTTCTCTGTCCACATTAGAGATTTATGAGAATCTTTCTTAAGCAAAGGGGTTTCCACAGTCGGTAATGGAATATCAGAAGAGATTAACTGTTGATCTTTATTTGAGTCTCTTTTGATCTCCTCTATCAATTCATATAATGGAATGCCGTAAAAACTTTTCTGGGCGTGCCCCGCTTGAGTTACAGACCTTGCAGCAATAATTTTTTCCATCGGTATATGAGCCACTGTTTCATGCATTTTAATTGGTATTTTTCTACCTTTACAGGTTGTAATTTGTGCAATTGAAGATCTCTGATCGTCAGAATCATATAATATCTTATGTGAGCTTAAATCAAGTATTTCTGGAAGTTGCAATGATTCGTCCAAAGTAGTATCATCAGTAGGCGTTGTTATGTGATTATTTTTTCTCTCTCCCAAAATCCGATCAAGGATACTCGTTAAAGGTTGCGTAGCAGAACTCTCTGGTAACTTGGTTGTCTCAAATTCGACTACGTCTTTTTCTAGACTCTGACATCGTTTCCGCCGCTTATGAGGGGGCTCTTCCATAGATGATAAATCATCATCTGACACATCTTCTATTAAAAATCCCCCTACTTTTGCTACATTTCTTTTATTCCTTGAAACATCAAAGTGCGGACGCATTTGTAGTGGAGATGATGTTGCAGCATCAGGCAAATTCGTGAAGGTCATAATGGCATTTCTAATTTCAGTGATACTTATTGCGAATAATCCTTCAATTTTCTTTTTTTTCAATTTTTATGAATTTGAGCCTTAAAAAGGTTAGCAAGTCAACGTTGTATTTTGATTTAATTTCTTGAAAACTTAATAACAACAGACAGCTTACAGAATTATTTTATATTTGAGTAAGTTGGGGATGTGCTTTTTAGTACCTACAAGACGGTATATGTCAACGCGATGTCATATCATCTATTGTAACATATATTTCTCTTAGGTAAATGACTTCTTTGTTAAAACATAAAAGTTAATCCTCGTAATCAAGTAAAATATCTCCACCATTATCAAAGTGATATTTGTAAGTCTTCAAACGTTGATCTTCTACTTTGGCTTTGGCTTCTACACGAAATACGTGAATTTTGTACTTTGGCAAATGAAAACGCGTCTCTAACTCTAGAGCGTGACGCGTGTTTTTGTATCCACAAGTCAAGGTGACAGGAGATCAATCAGCGATAAGCTACTTTCCGACAACACTTGCTTAAACTTTTGCAGCGTGCCATGCTCCACAGTAGTTTTGCTTTCGCTGCTCGCCACCATCTGCCGCACTTTTTTGAATTGCGCAAAAGACTTTTATATCTGACCCAATTGTAAAATTAAGCAACTACGAACGTATGGGTGATCAATTAGATGCCGCCTGTGAATATATCAGACATAATTCAGATGCAATACTAACTACGGTGGCGCGACAATGTACAAGTAACACACGACCGTCTTCAAACACGAGTTCAAGGAGGCTCAGGTAGGAGAGGCTCGAAAATAGCGACATTGCGGTGTTTGGCTGTAGAAAACATTTCCATCAGTCTCTGAATCTGTTCAAATAACTCTAATAAGTTAACTGTAGGCATTGAGGCTATTATGAACGTAGCAATTTGATTTTTTCGTCGAAGCTCGTCGTCGCCTGAAACGGCCCACTCTGTAGGGGAGAATTGGGCCAAGCGCTCTTTAAGGAGCCACAACCGCAACAAGGATTCGAAATCCAGCTCCGACCGGCCATAATGTATGTTTGCACCACGTCTCCTGTTTCAAAACCAGTTATATTACTTTTTTGATTGACGAAAAATCATCGTCGAACAGGCTGACAGATGTATGACAATCCACGTGATTATGATAATTGTTAAGTGTGGCATATGCGCCAACTAGTGTTTCACTACTTTCTATTCTTATTGTTCGAAGTTGGTCTATAACAATAGAAGAATGAAAGACGAGTGGGTATTTTCTCTCTTCCTGCGGGCTGAGGGAAACATCTACAGCTTCTATGCGACTATTAACAGTGTAGATATAGAAAAGACACAAAAGGAGCAGATATCATGCTTAGGTTAGAGAGGCATAATCCACGTAAGAACTGAGCTTCGCACCAAATAGTTCTCGATTCTAAATAATGTTTTTCATAATTGTCTTATGGAAAAGATTACTACTGTTTATGGTCCATTTGGGAATTAAGAAAGATCGAGCAGGGAAACTCGACTTGAGAAAGCTCATTTGATATAAGAGTATGGACAGTGAACATTATGGTTATGCCTTGCGCGAAGGAAGTGAGATGTTCTTGATGTGATCTTAAGAACCAAATAATGACAATGTACACCATCCTAACAAGAGTATCTTAGAGGATTATAAACCAGGACATAAATCACTATCCCTTCACTACAGTAATCCTTCATTGCAAATTTGGTCGTTGTTTAAGTCATATAGAAATTGAATTTTCTAGTCCAAGGATCAATTTGTTTTTTGACTTAACAAATATCGCAACAACGTGAATTATCAGGCCTCTGTGAACTTGGCCTGTGACGATTCCGCCAAGCAGAAAGAAGAATTACGTCAGAATGACCGGGGTAGGAACAGAGGGATAGTGAGCCAAAATATGCCTTGTAAAAAAATAGAGAAATGTTATTTACCCGCTCCAAGAAAATTAAATGCCCCCGGACCATTTTAATCTTTAATTGGCTCTTTGAAATTTAGGGCCAAAATACTTACTAATCTCTACTAATTGCCTTCATAATATCTACTCACCGTGCATAACCTTTCTGCCAGCCTTGCTCCACCACAAATTTGCTCGACTTATGGGAGGGAGCGCACTATCGTTGATTTTGCTTCCAACTAAGACGGAATTTTACATAAAACTTGCTTACGGCATTTGAAGAAAAAAAGGTATAGACCGTCAAATAACATCTGAGAATATTTTAGTCGTTAGAGTTGTTATTGGAACCAATTTATATGAGACTGTACATTTTAAGTTGGCACTATATTGTTCTATTCTATTCTATTCTATTCTATTCTATTCTATTCTATTCTATTCTATTCTATTCTATTCTATTCTATTCTATTCTATTCTATTCTATTCTATTCCGTTTCCATGGAAACCAGTGAAGCCTAATAGGTCTACCGTTCGCAATCAGTGTGCACGGACAGTTACTGATAACTAGGATTAGATATAGAATCACAACATTTACCGAGCGTGGTCGACTGATTGAAAAGTTATAATGTCGATTACATGAATGATTCTAAGCTGTTAAATGAAAAATTGGCATCTCAACTTAGTGGGCAAGCTTATGAGGTTGATTAGTGGCACGTAAAGATCAGAAAGTCAGTGATCCATACCCATAACTTCATAGCTCATAAATATGTTATATTTATGCAGAATTTACAAGGATTATACAGACTGGGATGTCTCTCGAGTCGTTCCCTTTTTAAAAAAGAAAAAAAAGGAAAAAAAAAGGGAAAAATAGGGAAATGATAACCAGACATCAGTTTTTTACTTACACCACATCACACCCCTGTCATCCTAATAAGTGATAAAGTTGTGATTGGTGGGTCAACCCTGCCAGCTCACTCTTCGCGTTTTTACTAGTTCCACATCACCTCTATCTTAAGTCCTTACATCACTTTTCACCAATCATAACCGGCGTGCGAATCGCTTCTGAGTATGCATGTTTTTTGCGTTGCTATGGGAGACTGAAGTATTGTCCACTAACATATTTGCGACTAAATACTTAGAAAACACTGACGGCCAATTTGAGTAGTATTATTTGGAAATTGTATACAGCTTTTGACAGCTCTACTTTTTGTTTCATTAACAAAGAGAGCAAGAGGGTGATGTGGTGCTAGTAAAAACGCGAAGTATGAGCTGGTAGGGTTGATCCACCAATCACAACTTTATCGCTAATAAGAAGGACAAGGGTGAGATGTGCTGTGAGTAAAAAACTGATGTGTGGTTATCATTTCCCCCCCCCCCCCCAACCCCAAAAATGACTCATGATAATCATCGTCATTGTTAACTAGACAACACACATGCGTCACTCACTGATCCTTCGATTGAACAGAATAAACATTCCTTCAAGAAAGTCACCATCTATGCTTCAAGAATGCGCGTCATGTAAAAAACATAGCCGAAAATTAAAGTGTTATATATATGAAATTTAAATTAAAGTCTTAAATTGAAGGGGAGTAGAATTAATGAAAATATAACCAATTTTTACAGTTACATAAACGTTTAAATTAAAGGAAAGAAAGGGCTGGACAAAAGAGAGAAAGGGAAAAAAAGGTCAACTAGATATGCTGAAAACATCCAAGTAAAAATTCTGCAGTACTTGAAGGGATAGAGATCAACGACAATAAATATACCCGTAGATTTTACTCCAGTATTTGAAGACAAATGTAAGGCTCTATTGAAGAAAGGAAAAGAATTTCAGTGAATTGAAGTCTCAGTCAGGTCTAGGTAGTTGTCGATATGAAACTTCTCAAACTACATCTGTTTGAAATAATAGAGTGGATTTTCATTACCTAAATGACTTTGTTTTCTATGAATCTATTTTTTTAAATAATTATTGAATTCCTCTATTGCTTCATTCCTCATCTGATCCGTCACCACTGGTCTTTGATTTTGGCTACTGCTGCTGTTTTCAAAAGAAAATATACCAGTCATTTTGGATTGGATTCCGATGAATAAAAACCATTTTTAAAAAGACACAAATACAAAATGTTTTTTTTTTAATTCAAAATACGAGGTGAAAAGCAAGTTAGCCTCATGGTTAAGCAAATCAATCTATCGCAATCAGTGGATGGACCTTTTTTTGTGGAGTTTTCCTTAAAATAAACCTTGAGATATGATTCAATTGTTTGAAATTATATGCATAGAGATTCCCGAAAAACCCTGTGTAGATATGGGATGGATCTTTGTTTCCTGGATGGTTTATAAAGACTTAAAAGTTATGGGGGAATAATTTTGCCCTAGATAGAGATAGTTCTATGCTAGAGGAGACCTTTGGGGGCTACAGCATTTTATAAAGTACGCCAATCAAAGCATTTTAGCTATAAGGTTGTGCGAAGATCACGTAAAGACCTTGATCATTATTAGGACTATGATGGTCATGACTTCTTTATTGCGTGAGTAGAAGTCTCTGGTTTATCATCACAGATTTAAAACCTGTTGTATTCTCCACAGGAATATTAATATGAAATAACCAGGCTTCTATTATTCTTAGTCGTTTTCCCATCACCCTCTCAATTACGAAATTGAAGTTTTCTTAATACATCAGGACACACCTATAACTCCGGAATATAATTTCACCCCGTGAAAATCAGCATTAATTAAGCTTTCATCATGTCTTATATCTACAATTAATTGTTTCGTAAGTTGTTATTTAGACGATCGTGGAGCCCTCGAATTCGGTGAAATGTACTGCTCCGACTTATGTTTCCACTAGATCGAGCATTTGGACTACTCCTTGTATCTCTCGATCTTTCAGAAGATCTGTTCTCTGTATCATCAGTGGGAAAAGATCCTGGCATTGAGGCCAAGTTATCATCTCGTTCATGACCCCTAGGAGATCTACGCCACTGAGATCTCTCATCAGTTGTACGAGACGAATTGGTACTATCCTCATTTCTATTTCTAGGTTCTCTACGTAAGAATAATGTACGTACAGGGCCACGCCTCGATTGTCGATTAACGTTTTGGGAAGTAGTAGAACTATTTTGATTTCGTTGGGAATTTGAAGTGTCTGAGGGAGAAGAATCTTCAGTGATTCCTTTTCGACAAATGGGACAAGTATTATGTTCCTTAAGCCAGGCAGTAACACAAGCTTCGTCGAACCAATGTTTACAAGGCAGAATTATTACTTCATCGCCCAGTTTTACCTCGTCCATACATATACTGCATTCACCCTTTCCCTCATGACCAAGTAACTTTGTATCTAATTTTATCTTCGGTAACGCTGCAATAGCTTCTGGGGATGCAGGTCCGGGTGCATTTGATGCAGCCTGTTCCATCAATGTGGTAAGTATTTCATCTAATGCCTCTTGTGAATAAACTGCATCGCCAGATCGGGCATTTCTAGGATTTAACATTGTAGATAGTAGTGCTTGAAAGCCAGGCGGCCCTGCCTGGAACTCAGAAGACCCTGTCTGAGAGCCAGTTGATTCTGTGTGATGGTTATTTTCATCGCCAAACCCAAAACCAGCGCTTCCGTTACTCATTGTCGGGGCTAAAATACTACTTATTAACCTAGCATTAATTTTTAGTATATCTCCTGGTGATTAATATGCATAAAGTTTATATTTGCTGGGCAAAAATACATACGTGACAATATCATCAACCTGAGGTGCCCCTCCAGACTGAGGTTCATTAGCATTTCTTGGTCGTAATGGGTTTCCACCATGTGTAGAAGTGTTTGTAACTATAATACGGCCTCCTACGAAAGTATTTCCTGGTCCATTTCCACCTATTCGAAATGTTCTGGTTTGAATATTTGGCTCATTAAATAAAGTCTCAGATCCAGATCTACCAGGCGAAGTATGTCGAAATTGGGGTCCAAGTAAGCCACTTATCATATTTCGAAAATCTGTCAAGACGTGCCTTGTCTCGTTGCCAGTGACGCCGTCTCTTGAATCTCGAATCTCAGAAGACGAACTATGTGGATTGGAAGTTCGAAATGTGCGAACTATGACTGAAGAGTTCCCTCCTAATCCATCAAGGTTTATCTCTTCTGAATCTGCTGAGTCTGAAGAGTATTCCGTCCAGGATCTGCTGTAGGTATTTTGGGGGGTTGACGATACAACTTCAGATAGTGCGGATATTCCTCTTGGGTCGTCAGCTCCGGGCGTCACCTGTAAAACGATTAACAAATACGGAAGATTCGTAAAATCATCAACCAAATATCTCACAATCTCTGTAACATTCCCCTCGCAGTGTGGACATACAAGGCCAAATTCATCTTCCCACCACTCTTGTTCACATTGATGACAATAGACTACATTTCGAAGCCCTGTTGCATCTAAGTGTGTAGTTCTTGAATTATGTGAGGAACGATCTGCCATGGCGTCTCGCACCCCGTTGTAGGCAGCGAAAGCAGAAAGTCCTAGACTTAGATATAGGCTTGCTTGTCGCAAAGCTCTGAGAGCCAGTGTGAAAGACAGGTATGTGAATAAGTGGGTGCGCAATATTTTGTCTGTTTGTGCTAGCGTTGAATGCGTGCGATTAATATGGGCAAAGTACGTAGTTGAAACCAGGTGGGCGAATAACCAATGTACAGTTCTCACCTAGGGACCCGGTAATGCTAGGTTAGGTAGCTGGTCAGCAGTAGCTCTTCCTTTATTATGCTGTTCTTTCGCCTGAAGAGAGCCCTTTCTTGGACACGCTACAAATCTGAAATCATCGTGAGGTATACATTTATATACAGTAGTGGTTTATATTACATTTTATACTCATTACTTAATAGTTACGATGCTTAAATTACATGTCAATAATGACAACATAAATTGACTAGTGCTAATTTGGCCAGCCTTCGAAGCTGTTCTCTCATCTTCTCATTACCTAAGACGTGCCAAATTTAGTTCTGAGATCCTCGATTATCCTTGTTAGAGTCACTAGGATACGATAGCTCAAGTGCTCATACTTAGCCATCACATACACGCTGTGTACATTAGATCGAACTTCCCTCTCAGTAAATATTATTACTTTGAGCGAAAATCTAAAAGTGTTATTTCCTAAACAAAACCAGCAAAACCTCGTTATCTGTTTCTTGCTACACCCTTAAATAGTATGCTGCCAATAACTCCAGCGGCCACAGCTACCCCGCTTAAGATCGCAACACCCAATAAACCCTCTTTCGTAACTTTATCATCAATAAGCCCTCGAAGTCGATCGGCTTGTAGATTTCCTGGTTCTTTTTCTAGTAACAAACTATTATATCTCCGGGCTTCTGAATAAACACCAAGTTTGTAATGTCCTAGCGCTAAGTAATATAAACATTCTCTCCGCCGTTCTGGTGATGTCCTAAAAATTTCTGAGAGGAGCCGCACACCCTCTTGCTGTTCAGCACGAAGATTTGACTTGATCAGACCCTAAGATTTGTTAGGATTAGTAGATTCTATCATTTAAGCATCACAGAGGACTTATTGCACAAACCCATGCAAAATTGAATTTTGTTTGAACACCAACATACTCGCCTTCCTTTTCGTATTGTGCTCGGAGAACTTGCAGCTCAGCAGGCTTGAGTGGGCTTAAGTTTTTGATCAGTTTTTCATCCGTTGAAGAAATTTGCAAAAAAGTCGTTCTGGTGGACTAGACTTTGGTGGAGGCAGTAAAACTGACCTTTCTGCATCAGCGGCGTCTAAGCATAGATATGTCATCAGTATGGTTGCCTTGAATTCGTTCGCACGAATGAATGAAGAACATCTCCCATGAATTGAGTCATTAAATATTTCTACTTACGTGGAAGAGATTGACTCATTCTGTATCTGAGAATGCGATACTTTGATTATCGACGTAGTTTAAAAAAATCTAGTGTTACTCTGTTCAGTTTTGTCCAATTTCGCCGAGCAGGAACACTGTGGCGTTTGATGTGGCTGAAATACCAGTCATGACGTATGTCCCCCATAGTTGTTATAGGCAACTATTCAAACTTTAGAGTAAATAGAATATTCTCCACCGCGAAAAATAGTTATTTATCATCAACACCCTCAGTCATAAAACGCTAGACATTATGATACTTGATGAAGATCCTGCTTCGGTAAGAATTTATATTTTAATCATATGTTTTCTATCTAACATTTCATAGCTTATCCAACATACAGTTGAGAACTTTAATATCCAGCCCGATAAGCTCGCGTTGTCGCGTATCAATGAATCCCTTACTACTCTTCAGCAAGCTCGAGACCTTCGCATCCGAGAGTGCCGAAGCACTCTTAACAGTCTGTATATTACAAAATCTATCGGAAACCTTACAGCTGACATTGGGAAGAACTATCACGAACTTTAACTACACTTAATACTCAATATACTGAGACTATATCCGCCCATCCCGCTGCTGCGCATGCCTCAAAAATAGCTGCCCTTGATACGGAAAAGTTCCGGGTTGCAAAGGCCGCTAATGACATCGAAATGGAGTGTGAACGTCTCTCCTCCCAACTGGCGGATTTACAATCTCGTCTTCATGATTTGGACCTTCAAGGTCTAGATGGGGGTGAGGGTGTACGAAAGGGATTAGTTTACGATGAAATCACATTAAAATTAAAAGTTTATCGGGGACTTGGTATAGAAATAACAAAGGATACAGAGAGTGGCCCATTCAAAGCAATCATTCGAAATGAGAGTAAAGGTGATGTAATTATTTTAAATCTAGATAATAAGTTCTCTAGATTCTTTTATGCGAATTTAATATGGCAGAACTTATGAAAGACTACTTTACATTATTCATTCTTGCGACTAGTTTTCTGTTGGGGAGAAACTATCCAAATTTGTTAAAACTGTGACATACAGATTCTTTTAGATCCAGGATAGTCAATCTTAAAGACTATAGTGTTAATCTGTTATGGTTACGACAAAGAGAATCAGTATATCATCAAAATAGAACCCCTCCTTTTGATCAGGTTGAAGGCAGGAATATCATCGTAACTGAATCCGTATATCTAACTGAGCACAGATTTCATGGAACCTGAAATGTGGTCTGAAAACGAATAGTCATATGCATGGCAAAACTGTTGCTATATTTTCATTTTTAAAGCTATTGCCGTAGTTGAAAAACTTCATTTGATGGGGAAGCCAATAGCCGTTGCCGTCCATTGTTGCCCGGTAATTGCAAGCGTGAATTAATACTCAAGATACCTTGCTCATCCGGTGTTTCTGAAAGTTGCCATCCACCTACACCTTCGTAATCCCTAGAGGCATCAAGTCCAAGATTAAAGCTGAGGGCACTAGATGGAGTTACAGCTCTGGACGATGGAGAGCTAGGTTGTCTTCTTTGTTTCGATACAGAACTGAGTGAAACCTTCAGTTGAAGTTGGGGACGAGTCGCTACTGATTTCGTTTTAGGCTTTGATAAGCAGTAAGGCATAAACCTCAGGCCAAGATCAACGCCAATTGCGAATGTTCGCAGAATAAGAGTAAGAAGCGCGAGACCAGTCGTTATGAAAGCGATTATCAAAGCCGGAGTAACTGTAAGTACAATAAATGGAGTGAGAACCGTATATCGATAAATTTGACTGAAAAATGCCATTTAAGCAATGCTTAGCAGGTATTGAGTCTGTCCAACTGAAGGAGTAACAATACTTGATAGAACATTACGACCAAACTGTAACTAGCAGAGAGAGTTCAGGACAGATATGATGTATTGTCAACCTGTAGGATGTATGAGATTATGCTTAAAACATCTGCTGGAGTGGAAAGACCAGATAGTCAGGAGATGAGATTACGAGAGACGGCTGTAGCATTTTCCTCTCGCTTTTGTAAGGTTCACACAATACATCGGATTTTCCAAGAACGCATGTTTGCAGAGCACGCTTTCACCAATCAGGGAAGTCAAAGAGATGGATCTACCCAAGTAGCCGTCAAAAGAGCAACGGACGCTTGCATCGTGCATTCGAAAGTTTGTATTTTTAGGCCTACGAAAAAACTTAGTATGATAATCGACAAAGAGCCAATGGCAGAATCAGCCTATGGGGTGCTTCGCTAATCATGTTATAGCTATCCCCTAACTATATATTCCCAGTAACTGCAGTGTATGAGCAAAGGGTCCTACATCTATAAGACACTGTAGCAATTGAACGTGCCTTATCCCTACAAAAGCCAAGAATCCCTATCTAAGCTTAGCTTGGATCCACTAAAGTTCTCACATTCAATACGAATCCACATGGATGTTCTTGAAGTGTTATGCACACTGATTTTAGGCGAGGAGGATCATTCTGTGACTTACCTCGACCCCTGTATAAGCCCCGTATGACATTTTTACAAGGTACATTTAATATGGGTGTGGGATAATTAAAAAAGCCTAAATTTATGTTTGTCTTATGGGGAACGGACCGGAGCGTGCAGGGTCTCAAATGAAGGTGAGGGCCGCGGACAAATCAATTATTCCGCGGTGAAAGTGATACAGCCGCTAATTCCAGATGCCTACTATCCGTCCTACCCTATGTCGGCCAACGCGCATTAGTCACATTATTTTGGTTAGTTTGTATAAGATCGTCCAGCCAATAGAAATCCTCAAAAGCATGCAATGTAAATTTCATAAGGTAATTTCATAAAACTATCTAATCCATTAACGCTTTACCCGATTAAGAGTATACATTTGAACCTGAAAATCCAAAAGAGACCTCATTTGCTGACACCTGGATTTGGTCGCGTTTGGAAGGTAATTTGCTGATTGGCTCATAAATTGAAGTGAACATAATATTTTTGTAAAAACGTGCTAAATCTCATAATCTCATAATTAACAGGCGTAAATAATATACATAAACTAGCTAAATAAATTAGGGAGGCTCAAAATTCAAAAGTTCAACTCTAAGCCAGCCAATAATATCAAGTCAAATCAAATCAAATCGAAATCTTATGATGTATTTTATGTATCTATCCTCATCTGCCCTAACTTGGCTCAATCAACACTTTTAAAACTGAAAGATGACAACATGTGATCTGGTACTCCTGCAACCGAGAGGTGGACATTTTTCCTACGAACTCCTCTTGGTCCTATACACCTCTTTGGCGTTTTGTGTGGATATCTAGACCGTTCGTCGAATTGTTGTCTAGCGAAGACATCCTATTCCATTGATTTATTTGGGGCAATCTCAAATGAAGAGGGTTCACAATGGGTACTATTTTTAAATGTTAACTGCCTCTTTTTACTGAGTGACCCTTTTGGTTGACCCTTCTCCTTTATCATTGCAGGCTCTTCAACACTTCATATATCCTTGTATAGTTCATCCTGAGTTCTAATATCTCCGACTTCAGTAATCTTTGTTCTGTATACCTTAAAATTGACGTGGTTATCATTAAAAGTGTCATCATTCTCTCGAATAAAGCTAGAGCCTGAATCTGGCCTTGAATACCGCTAATGAGAATGAAGGTCTTGGCTCTAGCATTTTGTAACTCCATTTAAACTCGTCAATTCGGTGACAGCAGGGAAAACCCAAAGTTTTAGAAAAGACTCCAGTACATACTCCTAACGGGTGGGCTCCAGAACTCTCAATATCTACTACCATTTTGTACTGCTTGAGTACTTTCCAAAGGCTATATGCAGGCACATGAGTTATAAGTTCGCTGAACATGGCTATTCGATGCTCATGTGCTACAATATTCTTAGTTGCAGCAAGCTTCTGCTGTCAATCAATGGTCAGATTTTTTTAAGAAAGCGTAATGGAATTAACCACAATGAAAATATCGCCTATCAAGAGCCCCAGTTGCGCTTTTAAAGCTCTATGAGCGTTCTAAGCCCATTGGGCCGTCGTGGTCTCAAGATGGAGTAGTTGATTGGTATAACATTTGACAAAAATATGACACCAAGGCTGGAGCCAAGTCTTTTGTATGTTTACTAATTTTTTTTTGGTAGTTTGTTGCCAGATTTAGGTCATTCAAACTTATAGTGTTGACCTCTTCTACATATTAAGATTCCTAATCAGAGATTTCTACATATTACAGTCTGCAATTTTTAGTTAGCTTCTGAATTTTTCGGAGCTCAGAAAGATCATTACCCAGAATATTTATGAGCAAATTTATTCCATCTTTCAATATAATCATCTACAGTATCACTATAGATAAAACTTTTCCAATCCTCCAGAAGATTATCAACGAACTCTTTTCAGGATAAAGCTATGAAGGCAATAACCCTGATATCCCTATCGATATGCCAGATACAGAGAAGGACACTAGTTTGGGCATGAAGGCTTTTAATTGCTTTAATTAACGCTTAGTCACGATCTGTTATCTAGGAATCTGGGCAAGTAACGCGAACTGATTGATACTACTTCTTTAAAACTTAAGTTAAAGCCCACTTATAGGCATCTTGAGTTTCACCTGAGAGGAAACAAATACCCAGCGTAAATATTGTTCCTAGACAAGTTTGTCCCACAATATCCAGCACTACTCTTCGTAGCATCTAGGATTTTACAGGTTATCACTTCGTCATGGCTCTTTCCTATGAACGATATGGGTAGTGATATGAAAAGGATCATGATTATGATTTTTGCAATCTTTCTTAAACTTCTAGATCCCCTTGTCTTCTCGTGCATTCATAATAAAGGGGCTCTCAGTCATAGTTGAAGCTCTATGCTTACGCTTACTTGCATTATAAGATTGTATTTTGCTACCTTTCGAATTCCTAATAGTTATAACTCCAACCTTAACTCCAATTTGTGGGGGGTAGTGTGATTTAGTACGTCTTTTAACCAGGGAATAGCCATGCAGCATCGCATAGGAATTTAATGCATCCATAACGTCGTCTGGATCACCATGAAGTTCAGAAGAAAGAGGAGCATCTAGCGAAAATAATTGTTAGTTATTTCGCTATCAGAAATATCAATTATCTTATTGAGAGTTGATTGATGGGTAAGTGTTACGGGCTAAACCCCGAATGAAAGGACTGGCTGCGCCAGTACTAATTTCACATTCGCTAAATAGCGTCATCGGAAAGAAACAGGTTTGCAAAGTAAGAATGTAATGAAAGGCAATATGATGTAATAGATCCTCTGGGAAGGAGCTATGTAGAATTATACAGTGTAGTTTCGTCGATCATGATAGTAACTCATAGAGGACGACGTTAGCATGTATTTAAGGAAAGGATATTTCCCTAATTAGTTCTGTAGACTTTTATAATAAACTGATTTTACTGGACTTGCTCTGTCGTATATCGATAACAATTGGTTATGTACTGACATATGCGCGTATCGTGCTGAAAAATACCCATGTAGCGTTCATCCAACAAAGATGTGACGTCTATGCAACAATTCTGTAGTGTCCACTGAGCAATAGCCATTTCTTTTTTTTTTTTTTCCCTCAAGAATTTAATATTGTAGTATCAAAAATAATGCAATAGCTATATAGCATTTCAAGAATATGATTGACCAAACATTGATGGTGATAATACGATGGGAGTCTGGAACATTTAGATAAGTGAAAATATTTGATGTGGTTTTTCCTGAGTAATTCCCGTGGGGGGTGGGGGGGTGGTAGACGAGAAAGTAATATACGATTTTGCAATACAAAAATTTGTATTCGGTCACCATTCCAATTTTGAACGGCCCTATTTGACATAATACGACTAGCAAGCTCAGACGCTGGTATTAGGGAAAAAAAAAAAAGAAAATTGGGCACTACTACTTCTTATTTGTCCTATGTATCTCATTTGTTATATGATGGCCTTGTCAACCTAACGATAAAAGTATATATTCACAGATATACACACTGTTACAACACATCCTCAACCCTATTTTTATACTTTTTTTGGATTAATATATCTTACTATGAAAATGCAAGCTAGTATTGGGAAGAAGGTGCTATTAACTGGAAAATATTTGTATAGTTTTCCAGATCGAGATTATAATGAAAATGACTTTTACAATTCTGAATTATATGCAAGTAAATTTAAGGTTAAAATAATATTTTTTCTACATCTCACTATAGAAAATCTTTACTCTTGATTAATATCAAATAGTCACAGGAATCTATCCTATTTGAAAATTTAATTATTTATCACACTCACCAGCAAGAAATGTCCTAATCTACTGAATTATCTAGTGTTGAATTTGTTTTTGTCAAAAGAATATAGCTAATAAAAACTTTTTATTTTGTTTCAGGTTCAGATACTTCATCTATTTTCATCTGCTCTGATTCAGTAGTTTCATCCTTTTTAGCTGCAGCTTCTTGAGCTAAGGCAGCCGCCTTGGCTGCTTCAGCCATTTCTCTCTTTTTCGCGGCTTCAGCATCCGCAATAGCCTGTGCTGCTATGCGCTCTTCTTCTATTTTATCAAAGTAC
This sequence comes from Oidium heveae, assembly GCA_003957845.1. Taxonomy (NCBI): domain Eukaryota; kingdom Fungi; phylum Ascomycota; class Leotiomycetes; order Helotiales; family Erysiphaceae; genus Oidium; species Oidium heveae. The sequence continues at coordinate 6,109 of QVIK01000135.1, read as the reverse complement.
CGTTGAGCTATTGGACCAGCCAATGTCTGGATCTCTTCCATCTTGGCAATATAGACAGCTTTTGTTGCATCTTCACCTTCATCGTATAGCCAATCCTAGTTTTTGTGAGCCTTCAGTAATACTTCTGACTAAATTGAAATTACAAACCTCGGAAGCTGTGAGTTTCTCCGAAAGTTTTGACTTCTCTTCCTCACTTGAAAAGTCTGCATATTGATCATGGAGCTTGTTTCGTAGGTCATAAATATAGGATTCAAGTTCATTCTTCTTTTCTTCAGTGTCACTAACAAGCTTGTCTTCCATAGTCATTGCAGCTTCCTGTTCGGTATATTGAAGTTTGGTAGATTCATCTAGACTGAATGTTGCCGAAATTACTGGTAGATCTCCCTTACGAACTTGTTTGATAACTTTTCGGGTTTTGGGCTTGTCGTCAGTTTCCATCGCCTTTTTAATTGTTAGTACAGTTTGTCCCGTTCGGGCGCGTTTGGCTGCTCGCTCAGATTCAGCAATAACGTGTTCAGGGTGCGGACAAAACTGAGAACTCACATCAGGTTCCTTGCCTGTCTCATCAGGTATTGGCTCTTCGACCTCTACTTCTTCCACAATATATCCTTGTTCAATATTGACGATTCCATCTAAATTGATACGAGTCTTCATTTTACATGTCAAGAATTCACCTTTATTTACTTTTATATCTTTGAAAGGTGTTTCCTTGACGGAGAAATTGCCAATCCAAGGTTTGGTGTTGCCAGGAAGTAATTCGGGTGCTGCGTATCTAGCTTCGAATTGAAAAGGTCCTTTCCTATGAAAGGTTAAGATCTTCGTTGAGGGCATATTATTACCCTTAGGAAACACTACTAAATTCGTATCTTCTTCTTCAATTTCGGGATCCTTTTCCCAAATCAACTCTATGGGATAACTCGCAATATCATGGATTGAAAATTCACGAACTCGGAAAATAGGCGATAAAATGGCACAAGAGAAGGCACAACCACGAGCAATAGCCTCATCTTGGTTAAGTGTGAATGAAAGGGTCTTGTTGAAATATTTTTGTATACGATCCTTTAATGCTGGAACACGTGAGCAGCCACCAACCAGTTCAACAACGTCGATATCCTCAATACGTAGGTTTGCTTGAGCTAGAGCTTGCTCAAGGGGTACATGAGCACGTTCAAGTAGAGGCTCCACTAATTTCTCCAAATTCTCTCGGGTCATCATAGTCGCAACGTCTATATCATCCATTAAAGATTCAATATTTAAGGGGGCCTGCTGGTTTGCGGAGAGGATTTTCTTCAACTTTTCTGCTGCAGTATTGACACGAACCATAGCCTTGGGATTTGACTTGATATCAATCTTATAATTTTCTTTAAATTCATTAGCGAGATGATCGACTATAGCTTTATCGAAATCTCGGCCTCCAAAGTGTCTATCATATGCTGTAGATTTTACAACGAGCTCTCCTTTTCTAAACTGAACTATGGAGCATGTATAACTTGAGTGACCGATGTCGACAAAGGCGACGATCTTTGGTTTTTCTTCAGGTCCTGGTAGATCAAGTTTAGTTATTCCATACCCAAGAGCAGCAGCAGTGGTATCGTTAATAAGACGGAGTAATTTTAGTCCAGCAATCTCAGCTGCATCCTTAAGACTCCGGCGCTGAGAGTCCGTAAACCATGCGGGAACACTCATAACAATGTCCGAGACCGGTAGATTCAGCTCCGCAGAAGCAGTGGATTTTATTTTATTTAAGAACATAGATACCAGTTGCGTAGCAGTATATCTTTCTTTCTTTCCCAAATATGTGACCTCGGCTCCAACCTGACCATTGATATCAACCAGTGGTGCCGAGACGAAATTCTGTTCAATTTGAACATCTGAATCACTCAACTGTCTACCTGCTAATCGCTTTAACGAGCTGACAGTATTTTTTAAATTAGATATTTCCTGAGTCTTAGCGGCCTCTCCTATGTAGCGCGACTTGGGGCCAAAGCCGACTAGAGATCTGGTTGAGTCAGCATTTCACAGAAGGTAGGGGGAAAAGAAATAGAAAGATACGGTGTAGAGCGATTTGAAACTTCATTTGTTATCTATTGTTGTGTTAGTCCGCATGAATCTCTAGAAAGCCAAAAATACGAACCACATCGACACCTCTATTCCGGGCAACAGCAATCACAGATCCAGCAGTGCCAAAATCCAACCCAACAACTAAGAGAAATTAGTTTTTCAGAACAGTAAAACTAAAAATGTCTGGGAGGGGGAACACTCACCACTCATTTTTGTGGTGCAGTACTGATTTAATAGTGGAAATAAAAAGTTGGAAAAAAAAAATTATCTGGACGAAAATAAATTGATCGGATCAGTCAGATGTATTGGGACGTGTTCAAGTTCTCGAAAAAAATGATGTTTCTGTTTATTATTTTGTTGTCTAATACTCTTTATTATTAGCGACTCGATTCCATGTGCTTCGCGAAGATGCTGGTAGCTTCTATTTTTTTCTCCCCCACCACATCCTGCTTCCCATGGTTTAACATATATGAACCAACCAGATAGCCGAACTATAAGTTGTCCAATAAAACAAATCCTTTCCATATAGATGTTCAAAAACACTCGACTCAAATACAAAACAAGCGCTTATCCCCAATCAGTTAGACTGCTGTTGAGCTGTCAACTCCGGTGGCTGAGTAATCAATGATAATATGTCATGCCTAGCTAGGAATTTGATCATCAAAGCACGCCCTGCGAGAAAGCAATTTGACAGATCCCCATCAAACAGAGTTGTCCATTCCCAATTAGCAGTTGAACATCTGTATCGACTACTACATGTGGCTAGTAGCCATCTATAATGCTTCAGAAAATCTCAACCACAGAATAATGATGATGAACTGAAGTCACGCCCACACGTCGAACTTCAATTACCAGTATTGCTGATACTGATTTGAATTTATACATAACAACGAATGACAAACAAATTTTAAAGGATGCTAATCAAACGACTTTTTTTTTTAATCGCAAGACATGTTTTAGGATTCACATTTGGCACGCTTAAAACAAAGTTCTTGCGCGGAGAGAGGCATCTTGAGCGCGTGCCCTATTATTCGCATTGACAAATGCTCAGCTTACTTTTATTTCCTTTATACCACGTCAAGTGCTTATCACGCATGTTCTTTTCCTCTCTTATTGATACACTGGAAGTCGTGATGTATAACTCTTTACCTCGTTCCTTGTAGCTATCTTAAATTACAGAATTCTCCCGGAATTCTCACCTCCTCGGAACATACTTCCCCATCTTTTAGTTGCACGGTCAGGACATGGCGACTTTGCGGCATACCATCACAGTGATGCTCACTTGATATGCCAATGTGGTCAAGAAATATTACCTACTCAATTTACTCGCAACAGAATTCATGCCTCATTAACACGCAATCCAAGGAAAGGAATGACACTACAAGCTTTTACGAGCAGACTCCTTGGAAACAAAACTTTAAAGAAATCCAAAAAAATTTTACGGGTCACAGTTTGCTTCGAGAGCCAACCATCTCATTGATCTTTATCTAGATGCGAGTTCAATAAACTTTAATAAGGTATTCCAAACCAATATCGAAATGCAGGCTAGAGTGAGAAATACTAGTCCATTAATTTTGAATATTTCCTTTTATCTTTTCCTTCTTACATAACTCTCTGGTTTTCTCTACACAAAATATTAGGATACAAATATGGTGTGAAAGATTAAGACATGATTTAAAATATGACCCCTGCCAGCTTCACCGGCCCTGCATCCTAATACTTTTTTTTAGTTTTAACATTTAACGTCCGCGGCTAAACTATCTTCCGGTAGTTGCCTTTCACCTCCCTAGGGGCGAAGGACGCGCTGTCAAGATAAGCACGCAGCGAATTTTCTATCAGTTTTACACTATTTACAATTAAGTCCAGTATCGCCATCTTATGTTATACTTTAGTCTCCACATTTATTTTCTCCAGAAGAAAAAACTAAGATCCATTTTGGATTTTTGAGTATGCAACAGCCCCTTCCTCCGTCCCTGCATCCTAATAGATGTAAAGCTTTGGTTAAGGACGGGTAACTTTACAGTTCCCATCCCACGTGATATTTCATTAATTCTCATTCTCGCTACGTCATATACTCACTTAATCCCTTAGATTTATGTCGTTGCCCTAGATACGAAAGTTTTGTTGCTGTAAATATATCCAACCTTATCTAAATACAGTCACATGAAGTAGCACATTAAAATTACACTGAAGGCTCTATTATTTTTATTTACTTTTATTCATACCTAGTATAATTCTTACATAGTACATAACGTCTTTGAAAGATCGCCGCATTTCCCAGATTGCATTACTTAAATTTGCGATTTGAATATATTAACAAACAATAAGAAAATTATAAAAACTCTTATTTTAATTGTGATTAAATTTATTTACATTAGTGAGAGAATAACATAGAATCAGGAATGTGAGACAAATTTAGCCCGACGGGACAATTCCTTATGTTATGGTTTGAAGAGTAGCATCCAGTACAGACCCTTTTATGAAGCTTTGTGAGCTCAGTCATAAAGGAATCCCATGCTACTTTACTATCAAAGTCCCACTTACAATGAGCAAGTATATTTTTGATAACATGCCATCGAAAAAGGATGGACTTTATCTTTTTCTGTAGGAATAATAAAATAATGGCGTTAATTAGAGCCAGTTCACAGTCCGTTATAATTGCTCAAGGCAAGATAATAACTGTAGCTGTTTTGAATGCCCGTGGGTGAGTTCCTAGTTTAATGCAATTATTAAAAAGGTTAGTAATCCTATTACCAAGAGCTAACCACGCTATACGAAGTATATTAGATGTAAGCTCATCTTCACCTGGGGTTGTGAAAGTAACTTGACAAGTGGCCTTGAATGCTTCTGACGTGGACATATCTTCCCAAGGAATGTTACGTTTTGGTACAGTTGCGGTATCTAATGGTATATCTTCGGTCTCCATATGACAGCATAATAGTTTTTTATGTAGCTTCTGAGCTTTAGATTGAGGATCACTAACTTTCTTATTTATGTCCACGTCATGAAGGGGGGGTAATTGATATTTCGGGGCAGCATTATGCCAGCGTACAATCTTATAGGCATCCGGAAGAGTCTTACAATCTTCGATTATAGAATTTCAATAAGAGCGTTTTGCTTGTCGTACAGTTTTCTTAAGTTCAAAATTTTCCCAAGTTGCCGGACCCAATTGGCGCGCTCTGTGGTATGCATGAACCGCAAGCTGACATTCACTATTCCACCATGGAGTGCCAAAATTTATTGCTCGCTTACGCGGGCATGCTCCTGAAAGTACGGTATGTATTAAGTTAATAATAGTATCAGCTTCGGTTTCTAGGTCGACTCGAGACGTGATTTTGGGTGGACTCTGGCTGTTTTGTAAAATTTCGAGAAAGATTCCATCGTTAAATGCTTTCAATTGAAAATTTGAGTCACTTTGCACTCATATCTGTACAAAAGGCTAGGTCAAGGGTTCCGACACGGTTATGTGTTGGTGTCTTAACGGGATTGAGAAGCTTAAGAAAGTTGGATCCATACTATTCTATAAGGCCGTCACAATTAGTCCGAGGGTGATCAACAGTTGAGTCCCAGAGTGATTGGCGAAGATTAAAAACTCCACCTACGAAGAAGGGTTTCTCCGTGCATCTTAAAAGCTTATCTAAGCCGCTTCACGCTTCGTCTGATCCAATAGGGGCATTAAATATGTTCCATATGGGTACTACAAGGTTCTTTCTGATATTAAGAGAAATCTGTACCATATCTCTTGAATAGTCTATCCCAGTTTCATAGGGCCTAAGTCTTGCGTCTTTCCGAACATAGGTAAATACCCTTGGTCGCGTGTGCCATGTCGCTAATGGGGAAAAAGCTACATATGATTTATGAGTCTTAGTTCTTTGTTTGGATAATGTTAAAGGGTTGCCTTATTGTAAGGACACAAGAAGGTTACTTTGAATGTTTATATTTTCGTTAAAGAGGAACGTCTATCTACAATAATCTGATTGCCTTTTATGTTCCATTAGAGTGCCATACACTAAAGATAGCCTTTCCATCTGTCTTTCCATCCGTTTCT
>QVIK01000134.1:0-87154 GCA_003957845.1 Oidium heveae | reverse complement strand
TCAGTCATTAGGACTTTCTTTCTTCATAGATTAAAATCATATTATTGTTTTGCCTACAATCAGGGCCTTTCCTGATCTAATGCTATCACATCCACTCACCCATGAACAGAATGGCGTCTCCGAATCTGCGAATAAGATAATACTAATAAAAGCACGATCGATGCTTATTGAAGCCCGCATGCCGGAAATATACTGGCCATGGGCTGTTGAGCATGCTTGCTTTCTGACCAATCGACTGTTTTGCCTCCGTACAAAGAATACACCTTCACTTGATTTCATGCAAGGTTTGAATCAACCAAATACTGGTCAAGTAGATTTTTCCAATGTCCCACGATTCGGATGCAGAGCCTACAAGCTAATCGATCCAAAACCGGGCAAATTTTTACCTAGAGCTGACAAAGGGTGGCTTTTAGGTTTTCAAAAGAATACCGATAAAATTTTCATTATTTTCATCCTTATGGGACGAGTTCTCAAGGCTGGAAATGGATAGAGTCCTTTACCTCTCACGCAACTTTCAATGAGGATATCATGTTTGGAGATGAACTATCACCCATTGTACAACAAAAAACGTTGAACTACTGGACTAATGACCTGTCACTCTTTGCAGGTATTGAACCATTAGATCCACCATCTAAATATAAAAAAGAGCATTCACCACCTTCACCAGTAGCTGTGCACAGGGGAGAGTATTTACCACCTCCTACATTACCTAAAAACAACGGAGATCATCTATCATCCCCTCCACTTACTTAGTATAGTGACAATAGTATATTGCCTTTCAAACAACAAGGTATAACAACTGAATCAGTTCAAACAACCCACAGCTTAGCTCAAAGCCTTGACCTAAAACTTACAACAAGCGATCTAAGTGACACGGAACACTCTTTCTTTGAAGCAGAGGAAGAGGGGGAATCATCATCACATGATCAAAACGAGCTTGAAGAAGAGATACCACCATCACCAGTCTTATCTAAACAAGATGAGCATGAAACTGGAGTCTATGATAAAGTCATGACAGGTTGAGATCCAATCCCTCCGATGGCAGGCCAAAACCGCGCACACTCGTCAGAACCGCAAACGTTGCAAACAAAGCGAGGAAGGGAATTTATACGACATGACTATAAGTGACTCCACCATGGCAGATCGGCAATAGTGTCAAATGATCCGAAATCTTGGAGCGAGGCAATAACTTCCCCGGAGGCAAGTAAATGGAGAGCAGCAGCTAACGAAGAATTTCGCTCATTGAAGAAAAAAAAGAGCAATTAAATTAATTAAATGATCAGAACTCCCTCAGGATCATAACTCTATGAAATTCAAATGGGTCTTTAAAAGAAAGTATGACATAAATGGTAACGTTGAGAGATGGAAATCGCGCTGTACAGTTAAGGGATATACCCAACGTAAGGGCATCGACTATCAGGAAACATTCGCTCCAACGCCTATGCCCGAAACGGGTCAAATTTTGCTTGTTCTCGCTCATCAACTTGGTTGGCATCGAAGGCAAGGAGACGTAACCACAGCATTTCTAAATCCAGACCTGAAAATAGATCTTTATATGGATATTCCTCAAGGCTTATATAATCAAATGACATTCATCAAACTAAAAGTTAATCTCTGACTACTTTCTCCGCTTCTCAACGTGTTACAGGCTGTGCCTGGTTTATTGTTGGTTGACTGGGCTTTGTCAGCCCAGTCGTATTCGTCAAACAGGTATGATGATCGACATTATTCATACAGGGTTACTAAGCGACAGGGCCTGGTTATTCAAGGGGACTGGACCCCTTTCCCTCACCTTCACTACGCCTGCTTATTTATATAAACAACTCACTCTCTCTCGTAGATAGTCATAGAAAAATATAAACATCTTTTCGTAACAGTGCTCTTGTGCCAAAGCAGTGCCTGTCGCCGTAACACAACGTCTTCCTTAACAATATGGTTATTCTAGGGCAGCTAAGTTATAGCAAGAATGTCTCTGGTAAAATCTTCAGCTCCAACTTCATTTATACTTTAATATTGATAGGAATATTCAAGTATCAAATATATATTTTGAAGAATTTTTCTATGTAAAAAAAAAAGAGCACCTATATAATAGTGATGGCATATTAAGGAAGATGTAATTTTTAAAACTAACACAACCACATTTGAAGGCCTGTAAGTACCATTGATCTATCTATTTGTTCTCAAGAGGATCTTTGTTAGCGATTTAAAGCTGCCTCTCAACCTTCCGTCCTCTAGTTGCAAAATCTCCACTATATTTTGCAACTATTGTTTGCCGAGGTACATGATCTTTCGTCGAAGAATTGCCCGTTAAATGAACGCTTGGTGGATTCTTCAATTGTTTGATAGCTGGGTTAACCAGTCAATTGGATATTGCTCCTGGACTAGTGACTGGCGCTGTTAGTTTGTCTTACTCGACGAAGCAGATTGATCCCACACACGATCTCTGAGCTTGGTGCATTGAATGCTGAATGATTTGTTTTAAAAAAAAAAAAGTTATCATCGTTGCATGAAATATTAAGAAATGAAGATGAACTGCTTCAAATTGGTTTTTTACATTGGCTTTACAGATATTTAATTTTATTTCATAAATCATGATCCAAACAATTTTCTTTCATTTAAAATGTCCCAATTCGCAAGCTGCTTAGTCAAGCCCCAATCCTCAATTAAGTTAAGTGCTGGTCAGTAGGTGGTAGGTAGATCTGACAGTTTTGAATGTCCCGTAATGTACAATATTTATTGGGAGCAGATATTTGCAATCACCATCGTTATTTGCAATCACGCTTTACCTAATTAAGTCTGTAAAAGGCGGTAAATATGCCCTCTTTTTACGTGACTCGATAACAAGTCCATACTGATTTAAAATCCTTTTCAAGGCAAAAGGGGATACCAAAACTTGGATATCTCTAAAAATATTATTTTTCAGAGAAGATGAAAGTCGCGTTTTCGCTTTAACGAGTTCCAAAAGGTAGTCTGATCGTTGGCGATCGCAAAGAGTTTTTGACTTCCTTACTACTGCATCTAGGTCGCTAACAGAGCTTCCCGGCGAGGCTTTTAACGTGGCATAACAACCTTCGCTGCGAGAAGAAGTGTGATTATCGAAATGTAGGTGCTAATCTGTCCAAGCCCTGCTCCATTCCTCCTTCCAGATTCTATTTCCCGCTTAAAAAACCCCAAGGCAGCCTCTAGAGTCATACCGTTACTAAGTGAAGCGCAGATATCCAAAAGAGGTATGTTNGGTCGCTAACAGAGCTTCCCGGCGAGGCTTTTAACGTGGCATAACAACCTTCGCTGCGAGAAGAAGTGTGATTATCGAAATGTAGGTGCTAATCTGTCCAAGCCCTGCTCCATTCCTCCTTCCAGATTCTATTTCCCGCTTAAAAAACCCCAAGGCAGCCTCTAGAGTCATACCGTTACTAAGTGAAGCGCAGATATCCAAAAGAGGTATGTTGAATCTGTTTGTCATGTAGGTGCAATCGAGTAATAGTGCTTCTGGTGCCTTTTTCAAGTAGTCGATAGACTCAAGATGTGCGAAAAATATACGCGTAACGCGAGTGTTGTCTTCATGCTGAAGCTTCTCTATTATTAGATTGTATACTTTATGGTTAATCACATGGTGTCTCGTGGCCAACTATTACGAGATTTTACGGATCTATCATAGCAAGCTTGAGACTAAAATGTATGATTGATTTCTGTTATTAATGGGAAAGGTTATGGGAAAGAGTAAGGAAGGATATGGTCAATAAGCAAAAGGAAGGAAAGATGATAATGTATTTAATATTATATTTATTTGTAAGCTTGTAGCATTACATATGTATTCTAAATCCGTTTATATCTGGATATCAGACATAACAAGATATTAGACCATTTTATATGGATCTGTCTAATTCACATAGACCTTACTCATGTCTATAGTCACGTGATATGAAATATTCCTTCAGATTCCTGTTATATCCAACAACCTTCTATATATCCTAACATCTTAATAGTCTAACCATATTTGGTAAAGACTTGCTCTGCTGGTCTTTACAGCGGATATCTGATTGGTTGGCCACAGCACATCATAACAATTCCTACTCAAAGAATGAAATAACTAACTCTTAAATACATTGCCCTCCCCCTACTCCTGAACTCCTACCTGAAAAGAATCAATATTCTTGCACATAACGAAGACCAATTAGATGGCGGTCTTGTTGACCCAGAATCTGGTAACGTGATTAGCACAGAATGTATTTATAGCAGATGCTTATAGCTCGCTTAGAGTACCCTTAGGGATTAGTCAGAATTCGCTTGTCTACGTTATCCGATCTAAGAACATTCGGATCCCCAATGCGTTGCAGTATCCAATTCGTGGTACCATTTGACTCCCCGTGAGACATTATAATCTCTAATATTTTATAGAATTCCTATTCCATATCATGCAACGAGTTTCTCCTAGTCATCCACACCTAGAAATTTTGCTTTTAATGCCTAATGGTAAAGTACCTATTAGGTTAATTATTCACCACTAAAGTTTATATGTGTTTTAAGTAGCTTAATTACTATGTTATACGTGTATTTAATTAGTCATTTGAATATTATCTAAAAATCTTAGAATGAAACTCAAAGTGGACGGGACAATATGTGTATTCGAGACATTGATAGATATTCCCCGACTTGAAGTAAACAATAAGCAACGCGCTGCCTTATGATCTTGTGAATAAACGCAGATTGACCTGAATTAAATCCCTGCTATGGGCCCGCTTATTAATTGTATGATCCATGTATTGCTACTGGAAGTGTCCTGATAACTCTTGATTTTGTGATCAGAATAGCAAAATGTGTGATTAACTTAGAAATTCCCAAATTGATATTCGAGTCCCTAATTCCAAGAAATCCATAAGATAAATGATTATGTGGACATATTGGTGAAATGAGCGAGAACTCTTAACATGAACCAAAGTACAGAGACGTGCTAATACTACCAAATGTAACCATTTACCCACCAACACCAGTGGTAGATTTGCTTTTCTTTTGATTTTGCCATCCTATTTCTTCCAATTTTCCGATTTCAGGTTGGTGAAAAGCGATGAAACTTTGTTAGTTCGTGTCGAAGTATTTACAACGTAGGCTTTCAGAACGAAGTGATGATTTTTAATGGTGATGATAAAACAGCTTCGAGAGGTATGTACCTTGAGAATTATTAATTACTTTCACCATTCATTTATTTAGAATCAGCTTGAAAGAGAAGAATGATAAAAAGCCTTGTTTGGTAGATGGGATGAGATGAGGAGAAAATCGAGATTTTCCTCCTTTATTAGGATGAAAATAATTAACGGTCAAAAAGTGAGCGTAACTGCCTGATTGGATCTCATCGAGTTTAATCTCATTATCCGTGAGCTGTCTAGAAAATTTCTATTACTTGTAGCATTGCACAAAGGTGTCGGCTTCATGATAACCGCTAAAGCGGGGACTGGGCTATGCATTAACTCAGACGCATTCTCTCATCAGTTTTCCTCATTTCAAAGTAAATGAAAAAATGAAGGGAAAAAAAGATATCATAAATAAGTGGGGATTCACTGAGTATGCACTAAACCTATGAAATTGCATCGTCTTGAAAAAATGACAGTAGGATCAAAAGTTAATTTTAATGGCCCCATCTAAGCATAATCAAAGGAACATCTCTATCCCATAAGTTAGATATACTTAGGACCGAGCTCACCATTGAATATAAAAGAACTTTTGCCTTGTCTATTATTTTCTTTATTTTTTTTACCAACCTACAGCCAAAATGTTATTCCACTTTTTAGGTTTTGCCTTGCTGGAATACTGTCTTTTCAGTCTAGTCTGCGCAAATCCCATGAAAGAACAATTAAAAGTAGCAGGAGATGCGACGGTAGCTTCTGGTTCTGGTCCTAGTTCTTCCCCTCCGCGCAAAGCACGTCCAGTTAGATTTTCACCGTACCAAAAACAACAGGCTCTGATCCCTGGCACGTTTCGATGTCCAAATGGTCAATCGATCGACGAGAAAAAATTAACTAGTTTAATGGCTGATCTATGTCACATGAGTGAACCCGAATTACTGAGTAGAAATATCAAGGTCAAAAAGCTCTTTTTTGACGAAAGATACGATACTTTTGTATATCCAATAAATTCTGATGGATCGGTGATGCAGCAGTCAGCAAGCAAAGGTGAAGTAAAGATATTGAAGATGAATTTTTCCACACCTCACCTGATATTCTGATCTTCTGAATCCCAATTAACTTTATCCGACTCTAATGTTGATAGAAGAAATAGACTCCCCAGCTCAATACGAAATTCTAATTGATCGATTCAAAGAACCGCCTTTTAAATGCTTTCTTGCTGGTGTGATTTTTAAAGTAGGGGAAGAAATTCTATACTGTGTACACATTCCACTGCTTCAAAAACCATTAAATCCCGCGATATTTCATAGGGAGACTAATAGTATTTTTGATTGTAATGGGGTGCAGTTTAAGCCCTATCAGGTCTATTCATCGATGCTTGCTGCCAAAGTTGCCTATCATGAGAAGTTTAATGGGTCTCCTTATATCAATATGGATAGATTTCCATATTCATTTCAGTCTGGAGTTTTTACTATTGAAGATTTATGGATATTTCCTATAATTCCCGGAGTGGATTCCGTATACAAAGCTGGTAAAAGTGGGGTTTTTTTTTTTTTTTTCTTAGGTGCTGGGTGCTCTCAGCTCTTTTCATATTCGTTAGAGATCTCTTTGCCTCTTTTTTTTGAATTTTCTACTTCATTGTAGTATTAATTTCTCCATTAGGTCACCCAGGAGATTACTCAGTTATTATAACTAGCACCGGAATGCCAGTTGGCGTCGTTTATATAAGAACTGATGAACAATACGCGCAAGAGATCGCAATAAAGGAGAAATCGCCAAGCAAGGAAAAAATATCTAGATATAGGGTTTGCAAGATCAGAGAATACATATCGATTGATTAATCCGATTTCTATAAACCCTTTCACTTTTTTCTCTAGCCTTGAATCTTCGTACGTAAGAAAAACGAGGGCGAGTGCTAACGTCGCATTGTATTCTATTTGCACGAATTTTCTTGACCCTGCAACAATTTTGGCGCTAAAATGATCATCAATTACAAACTAGCGGCCGCTATTGATCCGGTCATTCACAATTTTATACTTTTTTTTATCATGCGGTCAATTTTGAAATGTACTAAAAATAAAAAAATAAAAAATTTAGAATTGCTTTCCTCTACATTTCCTCTCCTTACTCATTCCTACGCATTATACTTGAACTTATCTCTGTGAGAGCTTTTACCTATGAGCATGGAAGGACCCGGCCTGAAAATCATCGTCAATTATCATACGTATACCTTGGATTTAAAATTGAACTTTAACAAAACCGAGCTACTCGATTTTGTTAAAGTCCAAATTTCTAAATCTCTCGATGAAACAGAACACAATGCCAGAGTTCTTGCAACATCTTTTCTACAAACTTATTCCTAACAAATAAATACATATTTCTCTAGAATTTCATCCTCTCTCTTGAGTCTAAGGAGTCTCACAAATATAACTTGATATATTAATATTTTCAACAGATCCTTTATTAACTTTCTCATATATAATATCTAAAATTTGTATACGTTTAGCTGAAACTAATCTATCTTTTCTTCCTTTGTGAAAGAAAAACCTTTTTTCTTCTTTCTGAGCTATTGAAAGCGGACAAGTGGTTTCTAATTAAGTCAAATAATTTTTTCTCCTCTAGCGCAATATTCTCAAAATTCACTGCCATGGCTGTGATCTGTTGCGAAACCTCCAAGTTTCCAGTAATTGAATGATCGCCAAATCCACCAGTTGAAGATGAAATCAAGGACTCGGAAGATTGTGAGGAGTTTGCTTGAGAGTCCCCATTGCCACTGAAGTCCTAGCAAATAGTGTAGCCAAGAAGCCGTACGACCATGAACATATGCTTACAAGCCATTCGGATCTTAGCCATGTATAGACACGTACATATCAGTTTACTACTACCATCTTTCAACGAATAGTGTAGTTGACATCCGTATTCGTGAAGGATTTGAAAAGGATTTCCTTTTCCAACTCCTCACTACCTTCTGGCAGAGACGGACGTGTGATGTAATTCTCTACGTCTTGAAGACGTATTGCTTTACATTTATCCAACTGAGAGATCTCAGCCTGGCACATCCGTCTACTACCAACTCCATTGATACCACTAGCCACCTTGGGCCGGATGTCTATCAAGGCTTCTCTCCGGAGCTTGTAAACCAAGAGATCTGGTAGCTGCTTTCTGGTAGACTCTAAATACACGCTCTTCGATATATTTTACCAAGATTCTACCAAATTATTGGTATTAACCTCCTGCATCCCTAACGAGTATCAGCAAAGTGTGTCTACTAACACTGAAAAGACACTTTACCGTCCGATTACCCAGCCTCCATTTACTTTCAGACCAAATTTTACGCCCGTACTACTTCTTTTACTCCATCTTATATTACGCTTTTCTACTGATTGCCACTCCTCATAATTCTTCTTTGCATGCAAACTCCATTGTAAATTCAATTTCTCCAGCTTAGTCCACCGATATATCATCATTTTTGATAGTGCGAGTATTCTCTAAAGTATTTTTCTAGATATGGAAGAAGTATCGGTGAGAATTCAACTAATATGAAGATCGAAATTCATTTATCAACTTTCTTTTGAAAATTTCTGTAAATACAATATACCCTGTAGTACTAATTATTAAGCAATTTGAATTTACTGGAGACTTGGGATGTGAGTGATAAGCACATAAAATTTTGAATTTGATCTGTGAGATTTTGGTTAGTTTTCCGATTAATGGCAGTCCTGAGAGCAGACTTATTACAAGGGTTAAAATATGCAGGGGTCAGGAAAATCCGTGCAGATAAAATCTTGTCATTTGTCAGTCTGGACTGTGATGAATTCCGCCAATCAGATGGTTTACATCAAGATTACAGGGGTACAGACTTGCGTGGTTTGGGTCAAATATATAATCCCAATATTTAAGGCTTATTAATCACTACCTTAATATAATTTCATAAATCGAACGAATAAATTTCATAACTTTATTAAATTAAGCTCGTAGGGGTCCTGAACTTTTGCCAAATGGGTAAGTTTATCCAAATACCATGTAAGAAGTCTAAATACCCTACAAAACCTTATCTGACTAAGAGATCTTCTCAATTGTAGCACGCATTATTGTAGTAGATGAAACGTCAGAGTATAATCGCGTTTTCTTTCACAATTAAGCTACCCTCAACTGAAAAACATCCATCCAAAGAAATTACAAACCCTGGATTCTTCTGACACCCATTGTTTCTCCTGTTAATACCCATCGCGCGAAATGTGGCTGCGTCTAATGAATTCGAACCAACCTTCTCCTGTCTCAAGTTGGGTACATTCCAAGGCTCCTCAGATTCTAATTCGGAGAAGGGCCCGAACAGTAGATACCATAACCTACTGGAATGACGGTGGTGTAAGGGATTCGCGTTCTACTGTAATCATAGTCTTCTACGAGTTGTCAGCGGAGCGAAAATTCCTTTTCTCGAAATTGCAGATTTCTTCAACCTTTCCACCAGCCACTCTGTTGCATCCTCTAATAGTTCCGATGTCCAATCCTCCCCATTTAGTTCCAGAGTCTGTGGGTTTTCAGTAAATCTTTTGGTTATTTTGTTAGTTTGTTGGTGTCACTACCCGATTATGTACGGGCCTATTATCCGAGTTTCGATGAATGGTGATTGGATGTAATCGGTGTATATATTTCCAACATTGAAAAACAAAAACTTCAGACAAGTGCGAAACGATTGGTTAAATTTACTCGCTAGCCATGATACGAGTATAGTCTGCCACATCTCCGACCCAATTACCATCGTCGAGTTAACAAATACATCAATGTTTGAGATAAAGAATAATGAATATGCACAGTCTGCCCCAAGTGAATGTATTCCACTAGATTTTTAAGAGTTTTTTTTTAATTTCTCATTAAATAACTGGTGACTTATCATAGCGATGATCAAGGGGCCATTTCAGAAAAAAAAAACATCAAAAAAGTCCAAGCTAATAGAACTGCTGGGTGTGTGGGGATGATGTTGGGTTCACAACATGTGCAAGCAAGCATTGACATTGGCTGCAGGTAGAAAAAAGCAAGCCATTTTCAGAAGGAGAGACAGATAACTCTACAGCTATCTAATTAAAAACATACTTTCTAGAAGCGCGACTCCAACATTTGTTTGTTATACTACGAAGAAGATCTATTGAAGTAGTGGCTTGTCGAAGTCAAGGTTACAATTCCCTGACTCTAAGTTGCATACTTTGCTTGTCTATCTTCTCTAAGGAAGCTGGCAGCTTTAATACAGCGAGCATATTCGCCATTCATATATGCAATGAAGCATTACAGACGTGAGAACATAGGCTAACCATATTGTCGGTTAAGCTAAGGATGGAAGCCTCCACGTGTCGGATGTAGAGAAAAGTGTTCTATTATCAGAATATTATCGTTAAGCCACGAATCTCCGAGAAACATCGTGGCTTTTGGAACTAGGTTTCCCGCCGTATAGAAATCGCAAGCTACATTTCTCTCAGATCTTCAGTGGTTATAAACATAATTCCTGGTAATGGAAGTATTTCTCTATATCCTAAATATCGATCTCCTGTCTCACTTTTGCAAAAGCGCTGATATAAGCGCTGGTATTTGTTGCTTTTATTTTAGCTTTGAAGGCTGGGAAAGAAGTTTTTCTTTTCCACCATACCAGATCTACTACTAGCCTTTTGGTTTTGATGATCAAATGGCGTTGAAACAATTGAGAAATACGTGTAACTGCATCGGATTGCTACATAACAACGGCTTCTGTACAAGGTTCACACAGGTTGGCAAAATGATCTTACATCGAGTAACCTCATGTTTGTACAGCTGTCAATGACATTCAAAGTTAGAGCTGAAAGTCAGAATAGCTGTCGACTAAAATATCGATAAATATATCCTTATCTCTCTCTTTTGATGGATATCTTAAACCATAGTTTTTTCATCTAGTCAGTAATATAAAAATTCACTTCGAGCTAAATTTTCTGCCAAACGAAATACAACCCCTTAAAGATTTCAGATTGAAGTACTTTAAATTGTTATCAACATCATGTGGCTAATTAAATGTCTGGGCTTCAACAAGAAAAAAACGTTGAAAAAGAATAGGAACAGTACCTCAGTAGAGACTCCAGGCGAGGTGCTGAGCCAGGCTCCGGGGCCGACCCCGAATGAGAAACCGAATAGCACAGCAAAAAAGTGTCGGGATCTTAAGATTATTATAGTACTCTACTCTTTATTTTTTCTCGCGGAAGTATCAAGTTAGTATTTGAAATTAGTTCTCAAGACAAACAGAGGCTCAATCCAGGATTGAAATAATATATGCTAACCAAATCTTTAATGAATATAGCTGGGATTTACACTCGTTCGCTTGCTCTAATCGCTGATTCATTTCATATGGTAAGTCTCACTCAACATACTTCCTTATCAGAAACAACGAAATAAGACAGCTGGCTGACTTAGGGTATGGATAGTTTAATGATCTTTCTGGATTCATTGTCTCGCTGACAGCTATTCGCGTAAGTGTTCAAACTATAGAAACCCGAGTTAGTACAGAATAGCTCGAATTGCAGTGATGTAACTCAAACTACTCTATAACTACTCTGAGAGTATATACTGGCTTAGAGATAAATGCTTATTTGATAAAGCTTGCACAAAGTAAGGAAATCCCTGAGTACCTTCCATACGGCTGGAAACGCGCTGGAATTATTGGGGCCTTTATTAACGGAGCATTTTTACTGGGGCTTAGTCTCAGTACATTTCTCCTAAGTGTTGAGCGCTTTCTCACTGTACCACGTATGTTACTCAGATTTTTATTTCAATCACATGACTGACTATGGGGTGAAGATTTGAAAAATCCAATTATCATCCTTGGTGTTGGATGCGCCGGTTTCACATTAAATGTTGTCTCAATCACGTTTCTTCATGGTGAGAATTATGTTATGATACTTATGAAATTTAGAGCGCTAATTTGGAATAGATCTTCATTACCATGGCCACAGTCATAGCAACGGTGAATCTTGCAGCCATGACTTAGGTATAAAAGCAGTATTAATGCATTTGATTGGTGATGTATTTAACAATATTGGTATTGTAATATCTGCAGTAATTATCTGGAAATTGAAACATCCAGCTCGCTTTTACGCAGATCCTGCTGTCTCAATGGTTATAGCCTTTATTATCCTCACCACGGCCTATCCCATTTGCAAAGAAGCAACATATATTTTAATGCATGGTACACCAGTTGAAGTGGATAAAGATTTAATCGAAGAAGAGCTCAAAAAAGCAGAGGATCTTAAGGATGCCGAAATTAATAATTTATGTATTTGGAGTTTAAATGACGAAGAGAATGTTGCGTCTATATGCATGACGATGCCATTTACTTCTGTGGAGCACTTGGAGAAACAGCAGCGGCTAATTAAAGCAGTACTTGGAAATTTTGGTGTTCAAAACGTCACTGTTGAGCAAAAGCTGTTACCCTTTAATGAGTCACAGGAGCTAGTTCCGTCGCCACAGTCAACTCCACCACGACAGTTAACCCCGCCACCACAGCCTTCTTTGTCACAGGAGTCTGACCCACCAATTCAGCGTCATCACTCACAAAAGCTTTCTGCCTCAAGCTCCAAATCAAAAAATGTGCAAGATAATGATAATTTTCAGAAGGCTATTTCAGATCCTAAACCAAAGGAAAAAAAATTGAAAGAGATTGCTATTCCAACTGAGGAAGATATTACACCGCAACAAACCTCCCGATCATTTGAGCCAGTACAAAAACAGCCTTCACAATCAGAAGACCCTAAAGTACAGGGGCAGTCACAGCCTCAGAATTCTCTACTTTTAAAAGCATCTAAGAATGTGTCGAGCTTCTTAAGTATCCGGCCCCAGCCCCAACATCGATATCGATGTAATGATAGCTGTTGTAAACCATCTTCGAAAAATTGTGATGTTTCAGGGGAGCCTTCATCAAAAGATAAGATAGAGGGTAAAGATGTGATAGAGCTTGCTTCCCTGTCAGAGGCACATCGTATACCGCAGCAAATCTTTCAGCTACAAGAGTTTCCACCAAGACGACCTTCGCTATCAGAAGAGTCAAAACCACAGCTTTTGACACAGTCACCGATGATCAGACCTCGGCAAAATTTGCAGTCACAGGAATCTTCTTCACTGCAAAAAATTAGCTGTACAGAGAAGCAGAAAAATCCGATATCGGACTCTACTTCATCGCAGGAGGCCACTGCATCTCTGGAACCTCCAAATCTGCAATTTCTTAGGCAACATGAATCAACGTCAACCTTAGAGACTATTAAAGTGGAGGCAACCCTTAAATTAAAGGCTCACAAATCAAAAAAAGACAATAGAGAATAGTGTAAGTTTGTAACTGGCAACAGGTTCTCATAGTCGCACTAACCTAAAAATAGTAAAACATATTCTGTTCCTCTTTTATTTTTTATTCCGTGTTTCTTTTCCCTTTCTAAAGACCACAATGAGTGCGTGGATTTCTTATCAAGGACGGAGTTGGTGTTTAGGTTAAAAGGCATTTAATAATTTAATATGATTATGGTTGCGAAAAAAACTTTAATCTGTGGACACAAAAATTTAAATAGATTGAATAATTAATAAGATCCGATTTATTCTATTATTTGGAATGTGAACCTTATTTTTAAGAGACTTATTTAAAGTTTGCACAGTGGGATTGCGTTTCCACGATTTGTTTAGTTGATCACACCTCCACCAATGTAGTCGTACCGTCTAAAATGGGGAGGAACAGCAAAGCACAAATCTATGATCCGACAGCCAAAAATAATTAGTTTACATACCCTATGTTGCTGTCATAGGCTGTGCCTGTTGCTCTAGGCTATCCTTTGGGCCTAGCCTTGTTGACTTATATTGACCACGTGATGGGTTATTTAGGCAAATGCCACGAGAACCAGATCACTCGCCAAACTTGCTTAGACGACTTATTTGTAGCTTAGGATCTACCATCCATGGATAAAGTATTAACTTTTTCTGAGCTTTATATACGTGTAATGTCCATATTTGTTTAAGCTACAACAGTTGCCCATCAAATTTGATTCTTCTTTGTGTTTATAAATGGTTTCATACAATACTCTATATTTTTTTTTTTTTTTTTTTTTTTTGAAATCATATAAAAAAAGAATAGTGCCGCTTCAGTTGTTATAGGGCCAGGGCCCTTGTATTGAAACACGGCCTAAGCCGAATCGGATAGCATCGCTTATTAACCGACACCCTTTTATTAGGATCGTCGATGTCTGTTGATTAGCGAGAATACTCCTTAATTGTCATAGACAACGACAGTAATCGAAAGGGTTGTGTGTATTTCTGAGAATCAGATGGAAGATATAGGATATTACTATTTCGTATGCCAGGGTACCTTGAAAGGATATATAAAGAAGGATGTGTTTTTTTTTTTTTTTTTACGATTGTTTTTTTTTTTTTTTACGAGTGATTCTTCTTTTTTTTATTGTGTAATGAAAATGTAGATATTCTAAGTAACCTTCTTGTGCCCTCACAATAGTACAAAACTTTAACATCAGTGATTAAAATGGAGCTATTTATTTACTCAAAAAAAAAAAATAAAAAATAAAAAATAAAAAATCTGCCCGCTTGGCTAGCCTAGCTGTACATTATAATTATTTTTTTTTATAGTCGTCGTAGAATTACTACATAACCAGAAATTATTGGTTTCAACTTTTGTAATTTAAATCAATGATGGTTAAGCGTCAGCTGGATTGGGATGATAATAAAGATGGGGCTTATTATGTGCACAAATTTATGCACGCTTATTTTCCGGAATATTTCACCTCGCGCTGAGAGCTTTGGCCCCATTTCTCTGGGAGATGTGATCAATTGAGATCTGCAATATTTAAATCTGTCTCGTTTGATAGATTAATGATCTTCTGCTCGCTACAAGAAAGATTTAGTTACATATTATCCCGGCCATGTTTATTTATGGTGGTAGCCTTAGTGCTTTAATTGATGACCAATCAAATTATATTAAGATTCATATCAAGTCGTCTCCATCGAGAACAATAGAACTCAAACAAGATACTGGATAGAAATATTTGGCGGTTAGAATCATTGAAGATGAGAGACTAGAAGAAACAATTTTGCAACTAAGGTTAGTTAATCACGGCAGTGACACCTCTCATACATGTATATAAACATCCTTCTCTTTACATTATTTATCATTGCTCTGCATAGAAAAGAGAATCAGCAATAAATATCACTAGTGATTTCTTTATACATCCAAAAATCTCAGTTAAATATCTGTCCATAAGCTCTGACTATGACAACATCTCGAGCTCGAATGAGCGCCTAATAAGTCAGACCTTGATGTAATTCTAGATAATGATTCGAATATCAATTATTTATCCACGACAATCCCTTTGAATAAAAGGATTAGAATAAACGTGAATGGAAATTAGTGGGGGTAAACAAATAAGAAATCTCTTACCTTAATAATGATCTCTCTCTCTCTCTCTCTCTGTGAACGATTATAATTTCACTGGTGGAACTTCCAAATCATTACCATCATGTTCTTGGATGACTTCTTCGATAACAAGTCTTCGATCTACAAAATTTTTGTATTTTTGTAGCAAGCTAATTAGGATTTAATATTGTTCATTCGTATGTGAAACAAAAATAGTGGGGAAAAGTAAAAGATGATTCATCTTTGGAATTTAACTTATTATATACCTCTACAGATGGATAATCCGATTAGAAAATGTGCAATAAGCACTTGTGATTTTTTTTTTTTTTTTTTTTAAATCTCTTCATGATCTATCTCAGATTTCCAATGTCTATTCTTTTTTTCGAAATTGTAATGCGATACATCTTTTCTGCTTACCCTTCATTTCTTCTACATTGTTCTCTCATTTTGTGTCTCCTTTAGCCGGTCTTATTTCTCAGACTACTTTCGTATTCAAAAGTGGTTAAATATTATTGAATTAATCATCCGTCTAGGTATCTAAGAAGAAACTGTATGCAAGATCATAAGAAGTGCTATAATTTAGCACAGTAGAATCAATTACGAGTTTTTAAGCCAACGCACAAATCGTAAGCTCTAAATCATAGATTTTAATGTTTCAACGTACATTTTAACTTTTATGTGGTTTCCTCATCTCTTATCGTGAAAATTTGTAAGTTGAATTCATCTAGATCTTTTCCTAAGTTTCTCGTCAATATCCCCAAAAGACACTTAAACTACAGAGAGTCCTCTCTCTTTCTTTCTTTATTACGGTGCTATTTTAGAGTTTTGACGCAGCGGCCAGAGAGCCTCCATCTAAAGCAATAGTTGCACCATTGACATATGCTCCTGCTCTACTACTCAAAAAGAGACAAGCACCAACCACATCTTCTGGGGTCCCAATTCGTTTGAGAAGAATTCTATTTTTAATCTGGTCACCGAAAGATTTGAGCGTAGCGGCCATCATCTTACTTTCGAATGGACCACAGGCGAGTGTGTTACTCGTTATATTTTCCCTGAGTGATTAGCTAGTACACGTAATAAATGATGAAGACCAGCTTTTGAGACCGAGTAGGAGAATGTTTCCATAGAAGGAATACGTATTCCATCCACCGAGCCTATATTAATGATCCGCGCCGGATCATCTGTGGTTGCAGCTGTTTTAAGAAGTGGCGTGAGAGCCTGAGTGATAGTAAAGACACGAGTTAAATTCAGAGTTAAAACTCTAGTCCAAGCACTCTCAGGGAATTCATCATAGGGAGCTCCCCAGTTAGAGCTCGAATTATTTACGAGAATATACAGTTTGAATTCAAGTTTCTGGAATTCTTGCACCATTCGTTTGCAGTCTTCCAATTTGTAAAAATCCGCCGGTAAGAAAATTGCGCTGCCAGGACCTATATGATTAAAAATATATCAAAAAAATTCATAAATGGAGATAGATGCTTCTTTTATTTTGATTTTTTGATTTTTCGAGATATCAGAAAAGGTTCTGGGAAGAAAGAAGGGGAAAATAGTGAAAAGAGCCCCAAGATACCCAATCCATTTAACTTGTTGCAGACTTGATTGCCGGCCTTGACATATCTTGATGAAATATAAACTTTTGCACCATTAAGTACAAACCCTTCTAATATCATCTGTCAATAGAGGCCTTATTGTTAGAGAAAATAAGTAAACATAGTTTTTTACTTCTCAACTTTCAAGAGACATTGGGATTTTTTGGAATCAACCTTAATCTTCCAATACCCTTAGCATCTCCAGTTACTAGAACAGTCTTGCCCTATAAAATTTAGTGTTAGGCAAATGTATCATGGCTTTCAAAACGAGAGTGGTTCTCCCTTTTTATTTTCTGTTTTGTACCTTGACATTGAATAAAGTTTCGAAATCCAATCCATTCCCTTTTGAGGAGGGGAAAGGGCCTGTGTCTGTAAGTATAAGTATAAGTATAAGTATAAGTATAAGTATAAGTATAAGTATAAGTATAAGTATAAGTATAAGTATAAGTATAAGTATAAGTATAAGTATAAGTATAAGTATAAGTATAAGTATAAGTATAAGTATAAGTATAAGTATAAGTATAAGTATAAGTATAAGTATAAGTATAAGTATAAGTATAAGTATAAGTATAAGTATAAGTATAAGTATAAGTATAAGTATAAGTATAAGTATAAGTATAAGTATAAGTATAAGTATAAGTATAAGTATAAGTATAAGTATAAGTATAAGTATAAGTATAAGTATAAGTATAAGTATAAGTATAAGTATAAGTATAAGTATAAGTATAAGTATAAGTATAAGTATAAGTATAAGTATAAGTATAAGTATAAGTATAAGTATAAGTATAAGTATAAGTATAAGTATAAGTATAAGTATAAGTATAAGTATAAGTATAAGTATAAGTATAAGTATAAGTATAAGTATAAGTATAAGTATATGCATATAAATATAAATATGCTTGGGTGCTGTTTGAGTAGATGGGCTTATGTTTAGGTAGGTAACCGTTTATTTGCTATACGTAGAAGCGCACCTACGTAGTCCAACGATAAGCAGAGACAAAGTCGGGTACCCGGAACGGATGCCATCGCCCGCGCTTGCAAGATAATAAATTTTTTGCATTTTACGCCTTGTTTTATTTTCAATATCTCATGAGTACTACTGGAATATATGTAATAAATATTGTTATAGTCAAGGACTGCTGTTGCAAGCCATGCGCGCGTATCATGATCCAACCATTATGGCGAACGATACCAATTGATTGACTTTATGACTTCGCTATAACGATTTATGACCAAAAGATATTAATCAGGTGAGAAAACCATATAGTCGCCGATTTAAAACTATTTCTTTTTAACCTTCTATCTAACTTGAGCAAGTAATATTAGATTGTGAAGAAATAGGAGGATTGAATTATTTCAAAGCAGGAGTGTAGGTACTACACTTTCCTCGGTAACTGTATGTTTAGTTATAAAGTCGGAACGGACCGGACCTATTGTTCTAATCTCTAATATGTTCGACGGAACTGGGGCTGACGAAACCTTATCGGGCCGTGCCGGACCAAGCATAGAATACGACCGGAAAACAATTGACCACGGTTTCTAACGAGAAGCTGTTAGAAGACAAGTGCTTGCTACTTATGATATATATTCAATTCGAAGGTTAATGTGCAATTATTTTAAATTGACGAAATGGTAATTAAGTCTACTGATGCCCGTGCGAAATTACTCAACCACTTCTCAAAAGCAAATAGTTTCACTGAGTACAGCTCGCTTAGAGATGTACTCTGGAAACAAGGGTTTTGTCTTAAGGACAAAGGCATTCCTAACCCTCCTTTGATCGAATTACCAACAGAGAAGAGGAAATCATTAGCTTTACCTCAAAATCCTAATAGACTGAAAGCACTAGCTTAGGGTTGTGGTAAATGCTATGATGTGTTCTTACTTGCTGCACATGGGTATGACACGTTTGGATTAGAGACTGCTTTAACAGACGCAAGAAATCTTGAGGAAAATGATAAATAAAATGAATTTTGCCATACGACCAACGATGTGATAAATAGAGGCAGCATCAAATGACTAGCAGGGAACTTCTTCGATAATAAATTTCTTGAAAATGCTGGAGACAATGGGCAGTTCAATTTAATCTATGACTATATGGTTCTACCATTCAAAAATTAGCTTGAATTAACGCTAATAAAGCTAGATTCTATGTGCTCTACATCCTAGTATGAGATCTATATAGTCTAAACGGATGATAGAATTGTTAGCTCCAAATGGCCGTCTCGTTTATATTGAATTCCCGACATACCAGTCTCATTCAATTGGTAGACCTCCTTGAGGATTAACCTCATAAGTATGAAGCTCATTTAGAAAGACCAGGAAGGAAGTTAATGTATAACGAGTCAGGTCTAGTTAAAAACGCCTTAGGAGGGCCTGAATGTACATGCATGCCTCGTATAGCCCATTTTCAACCCAAAAAGATACACTCCATAGGCTATGATGAAAATGGAGAAGCGATAGATTAGATTGGGATATGTGCCCATTCTATTTAGATACACACAGCTCTATTGTTTGTATAAGGCTGTCTAAGGCTGTCTGACTTTTAAACATATTGTGGGCGACGATTTAGTCTAGTAGAAGGAATTAGTAAAGTTAGATCTGGATTTTTGAGTTTAAATTTGAGCTGTCAGCTCCAAGTGCATATCGCAATGAATTGTAGTGTTCTCCTAAACCAAATCCATGCCGATAATATGCTAACCAGATTTTAGGAGCGCCCTTAGCTTCATCAAGTAAAGGTTCAATAGTTTGAGGTACACCGTTTTGTATAATACAAATATTAACTTTATAACTTCTCGCGAGAGCTAATAGTTCAAGGTGGCCACCCCACTCAGCGGTATTCCTTATTTTTTCCACATACTGAGCAAGCGGCTCATCCAGCCATGCTGCAAAATCATCCGCATGTTCATCAATGTAAGATGCCGCTGACTCTCGAACAATTTTGAATTGCTGGTCTTCTGGGCAGGTATTTTTATCAATACTTAACGGTATACCTCTCTGTGTTAATTGATCCGCGACAGCGGAAAATAAACAATGCCCATCTGGACGAATAGATTTTTCAACAAGCCCTTCAGCGATATATTGCTCCTCGATCCTTTTTTTTTCCTCTAATTTACTGTTAGGCTGACTCAAGGCTTCTTGCTTTGCTTCTTCAACTGCAGCCTCTTTTTCTGCAGCCCGACGTGCAAGTCGTTCTTTTTGACGATTTCGCTTTTTAATGGGCAAATCTTCTCGTGTAGAACTACTTGAATGAGAAACTTGATTAATACTACTGTCATTAATTGGGTTTTCTCCAAGCAAATTCTCTTCCGATGAATTTATTGTAGATTGATCGATGACTGAATGATCCGAAGCATTATTTTCGTTCAGGGTAGGCTCCGTGCATATATTCATAAGCTCTTGTTGCTGTCTGTCTCGTAATTGCAATTCAAGAGCCTCGCACTCTGTAACTATACCCTTTCTTGTTTTCTTTGTAGCAGACTTCTTCTTTTGAGTAATCTTAGCTTGCAAATTCTTTTGCTCGCTCCGATGACGTTTCTGCATCTCATCTTCAGTCTCCATAGTTTGAAAATTGAATGAACTTCACAGGTAGATTATGAGACAATGAGTCTTATAAACCTAAATTATTTGATTAATTAATGCTTTTAGGCTATCATCTGTAATATCACTCAAAGGAAATCCTTCATGCACTCATAAATAGTTGCGATCACGGCATTATATACGCTTTGCCGTGCTTATCAATATTGCTGAGTCATCTAGCGTGTCTTGATACAGACTAAGAATGTATTTTTGCATCTACAAAGAAAGGGCATGCAACATCGCCATCACCTGGAGTTCGAATCATTATCATAGATAAAAAGATTAGCATATTGCTGCTCACTTGACGGAAATGAGCTCTCAACCACACCAAATCCCCCAGTCTGCCCATATTTCCCATTCTCCTCCCCCTATCGCACCACCTGATCCACCTCCGTCAACAATAAAACCTCCCGACTCAATAGCACCAAAAAGGCCAATAATTATGGCTGTTCATGCCTCTAGATATGCCTCAAGTCAACATGATGAAAGACAAGTCCAACCTAGTCTATACAAGTATATGAACGTAGATAATGCTTATCTTCCAAAAGAGATATCCGAAATAATAGCGGCAAGAAGATGCCAAGAACGTGCTTGGCATGTTCGTCTTTCAATCTGCACAAGCATCTATAGCAACATTGATGGCACTCTTTCAATCTATAAAGAGGATGCTGAAAGAGAAGAGGCTGATCATATCGGAAAGTATCATCGGGAAGCAATTGCATGCTTAGCTGCCTCAAACAATGCCACCAAGCCTCCGAAAATACCAATTGCATCAAGACCAAACAAAATAAAGAACTGAAACAAGACAAATGCTGCAAAGCAGAATCAGTTTTTGATTGCTGCCCCTAAACATATCATTTATCACAACCTCGAGAATGTACAGGCCGAAATTGTGGAACCTATTCAATTTCAAAAGCAACAAGAGAAATCTTGGGCGTTGGTAACCAGTAATGGTCTTGAAAAATCGCGGATCTTAACGCCGGTACCAAACCCACAAACTGGAATTAGTTCTAAAACTGTAGCCAAGTTGACTAGCCGTCCTAAGACATACAGCAAGGACGTAAGTTAAAAAGTAGATTCCGAAAATAAATCCGACAATAGGCTATTCATTCGTCTCACTTATGATCATGGATGGCGCAAACTCTCTCCTGTGGGCCTTCGAGGGATGATAGCCAAACGTCTGTCAGTCTCTCCAGCATCTATAGGTCTCATTAACCCAGTCCGCTCAGGGCTTGCATTAACTCCATGCAACATGAAATTTAGAGAAGATCTTCTCTCCGTTGCTGGAGGTCTATTTATGTCGGGAGCGTCACTGGAGCCTGCCTCCAACTGGATTTCGGTCCTTGTGCCCACAGTTCTTAAAAATATTGTGACATGGTCAGGTTAAAGTATCAAAGTTAATACTCACGAATGAGATAGAGCGTATATCATCTAAACGTCCAGCTCTCGTAAAATTATACGGCACTACAAATCTAGAAGCACCCCACAGGACCTTGCTAGCCCTATTCCCTGAAGCCCCTCGCACTGTATTTAGAGTGTTTGATGAATCTGGGATTAGAAAAATCTTTGAAAAGAAACTACCGATTGAATTTTATAAACGGTGCAGTGGTCACCATAACAGTAGGAACTGCTCGCGTGTGCCTTCTTGTGGGAATTATGGCCCAACTATGCACGCCCAAGACGTGTTTAAGGCGATAACGAAGTATAAGAACTGCGATGGTCCTTACCGCTCAGATAGCCATAAATGTCTAGCTAGACCAACTCGCTTCGGCAAACCAACTAAGGAACAATTAAATGCCTATCGTCGAGCTGGTGATAAGGAATATCAAGTAGTAGTCCGAGCAAATACAGCTGAGGCTAGAGCAAAAATTGCTGAAAATTTAGAAGGAGCCCACGAAACTCCGTCCAGAAGTCAGGACACTATAATCAGCGTCGAATATACAAACGAAACACCAGCTCAAACTCAAGCTAGCGAGGAGATGTGGTCATGAACAACGCCTCACAGGCCTCTTCCTCTCTACGTAACCTTTGATTTATATCTATCAAAATAGGTGGAGGGGGCACTACGCATGACATTGCGCTGGCTCGTGCAAATGAGCTACAAATTGATATCTTGCTTATACAAGAACCCTGGTGGACCGGACGAACCAAATCTCATCCCTTTTACGATCGTCACCTTCCATTTGGTGGGAATGGTGTGCTATCCCGAGCTGCTACCTATACCTGAAGAAATGCTAGAGAAATATCAGCAACTCAAATTTTCCCATCTTCCTTCCTCACTGGTGATTACTGCTGGGTTGTCGTTAAAAATATTACTTTTCTCAATGTATACAAAGAGCCTAATATCCCTTTAGCTGTACAGCCTCTATTAAACTGGTCTCCATACCCACGTTCGGTGGCGATTGGTGATATCAATTCAGTCCACTTGGCCTGGCAACCTGGGGCAGCTACCTCTTACGGACAAGGGGAAGAAATTGAACTATGGGCAGAAGAGAATAATTTATCTGGCCTTATAATGAGTGAAACAATATACCGCGCAGGGAATACTCTAGACTTAGCATGGTCAAATGTTAGTCATTGTTGCACCTGGGTCGATCGAGAAGAGTGTATAACTAGTAGCCATCTTTCAATTTGCGAATTAGTTCTTAGTAAAAAGCAGAAACGTGACACATCTCAAAACCCTACTCAGGTACCAAAAGGGAAGTTTCCACAATTCGCGCAGATCATCTCCCAATGGATCCCGCCGTGTGTCCCTTTTGTTTCCAAAAATGAAGTACAAAGTTTTGCGGAAGTTATATGTAGGGTCTTAAAAGATACAGTTTTGGCTGTTGGTAAACGCCCAACCCGAGGAAAAGGGAAATCCGCTCCTTGGTGGACTCCGGAGTGCAAGGCTGCACAACTTCGATATTGCGCCACGCTTACAGGTCTTTAACGTCGTATAGAAGCTAAAAACTACAGAAGTGTTGTTGCCAGCGCAAAGAGAGAATACTGGAGAGGCAAAATTGATGGCATGATGTCATCATCAGATACTTATAAGTTAATGCGTTGGGCTACTCCTCGCCAATCTGTTTTTCCACCACCTCTTTTACATAATGGACAACTAGTTTCAAATAATGAGGAGCGTGCTTGTATTTTACGTAACTCTCTACTAGCAAGATATGAGCCCTCCGATGATCTTTCCTCTTGTCTTCTGCTAGGAGATGATCGTATTCCATGGAAAGAACAACTGGAGGATCTAGAAGTACGAGAATGTACAATTGGAAACAGAAATTCTTGCCCTGGTGTAGATGGACTTTCTGTTGAATTAATAGGTACCTGCTGGGAGTCAGTTGGACCGTATATAACTCATCTATTCCATGCATGCTCCAAATGGGATATCATCCAAAATGTTTCAAGTTAGCAGAGGTGATATTCATCCCAAAGCCAGGACGGGACCCTACTAATATTAAAGGGTGGAGACCTATCGCTCTACTTTCGTGTATTGGAAAGGAACTAGAAGGATTAACAGCAAAAAGAACTTCACAGCTCGATGTTATCTCGGACGTTATCGGACAACAGCAATTTGGTGCGCTACCAATGCGGTCGGCAACTGACCTCGTTTCTTGCGTAGTGCATGATATAGAAGAAGTTCGAACACAAAGTTGGGCTTCAACTTTTATTACTCTCGATGTTCAAGGAGCATTCGACACTGTGCTTCACAACCGATTAATTTGGCGCATGCATAGACAGGGATGGCCAACTTTTATTCTCCGCTGGACTTCATCTTTTCTTCAGGGTAGAAAAGTATAGGTTCGATATTTAGGAGGAATCACATCGCCCAATAATTTAACATGCGGAATTCCACAAGGTTCTCCAGTATCTCCTTTGCTCTTTCTACTATATATGGTAGAGCCTATGAAAAGCGGTAACATTAGAGCACGTTTTGGGTATGCTGATGATATCGGGGTCCTTAGAATTGGTAGGACAATTTGGGAGTCTTTATCTGTAGCACAACGAGAGGTTGATAGTTTTTTAGACTAGGCCAAAGATAATGCTGTCGCTTTTGATATTCAAAAGTCAGGTATAATCTATTTTCAACTCGTCAAGAAAATCCTTTTAGCATACAGGTCAATGGCACTAACATTGAATCGGCTGCTCAAATTCGCTGGCTTGGTATATACCTGGATCGAAAGCTCACTTTCAAACACCATGTTGCGACTTAGTGTAGTAAAGCACTAAAGATTGCCAATAATCTACGACGTTTGAACCATGTTAGACGAGGAGCTAGTCCAAGGGCGTTAATCACAGTAGTTGAGGCTATGGTCTCAGTTGCAACGTTTGGTGCTGATGTATGGTGGCCCAGAATGATGTGCAGTATAACTAGGAAGGGGATATCAGACCCCCCAAACGACTCATCTCTGCAATCTTATTGATAAAGTCATACATCTAGCTTTGAGGGCAGCTTTTCCAGTTTGGAAAAGTACTTTCAATGCAGTGCTACACAGGGAGGGTGGAATACCGTCTGCACGGATCCTATAAGAAGGGAATCGTTTGAGACTAGCTGCTAGGCTAAAATCTCTGGATAGTCAGCATCTGTTACAAAATAGAGCGTCCCAATGCTCTTATGTGGGTACTCTAAAGTATAAAACAAAGAAAAGAACTTCGAAGCGACCCGAGATTCTAATGATACGCGTACAACAGGTGTTTCAACAACTCCCCCTGGCAGAAGATGTTGTACCGTTGGCTGAACCTGCTTATGCGGAACATCTTGGAATCAAGTCATAAGGGGTTTGAAGATCATAAAAATTGGGCAAATAAAATCAGTTCAACAGATATCTGCACCTTTTCAGATGGGTCATCTGAAGGACACGGCCGCTCTTCTTAGGGATTCGCTCTCCAACGAGATAGAATAACTTTTTAAAAAAAAGGCAGGGGCGTTTTGCATGGAGGCAAGGTCTTTGACGTAGAATTATACGGGGCCACTGCTGCTTTTCATTCTGCTCTTTCTGTGAGACAAATAGGAGAGAAAATATTTATTCTACTTGACAACCAAGCCGCAGTAAGAGCGTTAAAAACAGGAAAGTCTTCGTCGAGCTTGCTTGTTACTTGGACCTTTTATGAAATTGCCCAGAGAGCTAATGCTGGAGTAAGATGGGTTCCGGGTCACTCTAATATCAAGGGGAACGAGGAATCCGACGCAGAAGCTCGCGCTGCTTTGAGAACATTACTAGCTAGAAATATATTACCCAGCTATATGACTTTGCCCTCTCTACGTCGACTCATGCATCAACGCCAGCAGATGTTGATTGATGAGTGGTGGAGGGGAGTTTGCCCTTCTCGATATCAAGATCTTGATTAGCAAATACGTCGCAGAAAACCCCCTGAACTCTCCTTCATCTCATAGCTGCTAGGATAGGTCACGGTGACTTCCCAGCATATCATCGCCGTTTTAATCTCAATGATGCTAACCTAGAATGCGAATGTGGACTAGAGACCTCTCTGTTTCACTTCATTCGCTGCAGAATCTATGCAACAACCGCACGCAAACTTAGAAACGGAAGTACACTCTAAGACTTCACAAGATCACTTATTGGTCATAATTGCACTAAGAAGTTGAAAGAATTTGCCCGGACTATGGGTTTTTTTTGACGACCTACCGGCTGACTAATCCTTTGCTGGATGCGAAGATTGTTTCTACTAAATTGACTTTGTTAAATCACATAACAATGACGGGGCGGAAGATGGTACGAGAAATATTTGCTTGGTCCCCCCCACCAAAAAAAAAAAAAAACTCTTTTCTCTTGTGCCTTGTTTTTTTGGTACTTAGTTAATGATACTTTACTTTAAGCCGGTATGAACGAGTAGGGCATGTTAAACAACATGACCCTTGCCGGCTCCACAGGTCCTGGATCTCATTAAATGTAGGGCTTCGGCCTAGGATTCAAAACTAAATAAATATATAAAAAGAGAGGCTGTGATACGTATTATCTCTCTCATTTTCTTTTTTCAATTCGGATTTTAATTATTATTAGTTTAGTAATTAAAATACCTGGCCTATGGTGGAGTTCTAGTAGTTCTTTGTTATCTTGTACAAAAACAATTATATATCCTTCCTAAGTACCCCTACTTCAGACCTTTAATTTAGGCTAGCTAGTAAATAAACCATTACATCAAATTGCATTGCTTTGCTTTGCTGTACACCACATCAATTGACTGAGCAGTGTGTCGTTTTCAGAAATCATTTGTCTCCAAATATTCTTTATCAGCGCAAATCGATTATATCACTGTTGCACGTGCGTACGTCTTTGATCTGAGAAACGAATCGGTACAAGCCGAGAAATTTGTATTATACAAGGAATCGCCTGGTTCTGAAGCTATAGAGTAGGTCGCACTCTGGCGCAGGTGAAGGGTAAAAATTGTGTTGGCTCTCAATACCTGATTTCTATCCTTGCTTTTAAATGCAAAAGTATCATTAGCAAAGCATTCTCGACGGCAGTCTATTAAATTGATCGAATTAATGTAACAAATATGGTATAATTGTCAATCTACAAAGATACAATGAAGGGCGTA
This sequence comes from Oidium heveae, assembly GCA_003957845.1. Taxonomy (NCBI): domain Eukaryota; kingdom Fungi; phylum Ascomycota; class Leotiomycetes; order Helotiales; family Erysiphaceae; genus Oidium; species Oidium heveae. Next base: position 59,900 of record QVIK01000134.1, on the reverse strand, counting down.
ATGTGAACAAAGTCGTTCTGTGCTATTAACAAAAAATAGATATGAGTTTCAACGAGTCTCGGAATTTATGTTTGAAGTAGAATTCATTGTAGCAAAAGTAAGTAAATAATTGTACGAAAAGAGGATAAAGGTGAAAAAGATGTACGAGTTAGGCCGTAAATATATGAAGTTCGGAAGTATCTAAACGGATTATTACTTTGATCATTGTGGTTCATAGTAACATCAACCATTTTGTTTTTAGCTTCGCAAAGTGTTAGGTGCGTGTTAATCTTGACTAGTGCCAGCACAAAAGTTAGTTGCTCTTTTCCCATAGGCTAAGCAAGATATTTGAAGACTCTGGAGCTTCAGATAGTTGAAAGTCTTTCCAAGATATTGGGGCTAAGTGATCATTTGCGTTGTAAACCGAAAAAAGCGAAAAAAGCGAAAAAAGCGAAAAAAAAGAATGCTTCTAAGTTGGGACGGATAAATAGCGACGAGCCAATCGGTGACAATCTGCTTGCTGTTCTCTGTTTTACGGCACGAAAGTTGCTTTTTAGCTTTGAAGTGAACCTTTGCAAATTTCCATTAAGTTCTAAGATATCCAAAAGCTGTTGAATTGCAATCAACTAGATTTAAGGCATATCTCGGCTAGTAACCTGGGCGGCTGCTTCATGAGAGCTAGGCCTTATTTTGACGTCATGTGACATTTCAAGATAAAACTCCCAAATCTACATAACCTCTATTTTCAAACTTTAAGTTTAATATTCATTCTGCTGAGATCAATCTATGATACTAAATTTCTGGCCTGTTAAGATTTTCTAAGTCGGGGCAAAGTTAGTGGTCTTGCTTAAGTATAACAAATGGTAGCAAGAATTCCCAAATCCGAAGAGTAGGGCGTAGCACAACTAAATCCTCTCTCCGATCTGCCATAATCCTCTAATCCACCTTTTATTTGGTTTCTTTTTTTTTTTTTTCTTTTTTCCATTTTAAAATGAAGATAGCAGTTCTCCAATTTGTGCCATTGAAGGGCAATATCAAAGGAAGCATTGCGAAGGTAGAGAAGCTTATTCAGAGTCTCCGCCCTGGCGATATTGATCTACTTGTACTACCCGAACTAGCATTTGCAGGTCGGTAAATTATTTAGTTTGCGATTTTTCACTTTTTTACAAAAAACAAAGGAGTTTTTAAATGCTCATGGCCCCACTTATCATTTAGGCTACAACTTTTCAAGTCTCGAATCTATCAAGCCACATCTTGAACATGCTCAAACAGGACCTACGGGTATTTGGGCAAAACAGACAGCTCAACGTCTTCGTAGTATTGTCACTGTTGGATATGCAGAGACAACATTCAAAAAAAGCACGGCGGCCAGTGATAGCTCCCAAGAGAATATGGATCGAAAAATGAATTACAACTCGAACATAGCTTATGGACCAGATGGCTCTATGATTGCTCATTACCGCAAACATTTCCTTTATATGGTCGATGAATCATGGTGTGTTGAGGGCAGTGATAGATTTTATGCAGGCAATTATCCTGCGCCAGTGGACCAACGTGTTGCGATGGGTATTTGTATGGATATCAATCCGTACCGATTTGAAGCTCCATGGAATGAGATGGAGTTTGCGAGGCACGCACTTAAATCTGGTGCTGAATTGATAGTTATTAGCATGGCATGGACCAATCCAGACGCAACCATCGAAGAAATTAGCGATGATTCAAGTAGGATCCAACCAGATTGGCAAACTCTTAGATATTGGACCAGTCGGTTTGAACCAATAATCATTGCCGAAAAATCCGTGCTTATTGTATTTGGAAACCGCTGTGGCTATGAAGAAAATGTCGCATATACCGGGACTAGTACTATAGCTCGGGCTGGTTTTGGTAAGTTTGAGGCATGGGATATCGCGGGAATAGGAGAAGAGCGTCTAATAATTGCTGATACAAATACAAAACCTCAACTTAGCTGAAGCTTTATAGCCGATTAATTTTGAGCTGATGGTCAAAATCATAATTTCACCAGGAGGCATTTTTTTTTTTCCTCTCCACAGTGCTGCTGCAAAACGTTTTGATTTTCTATGTCCAATTCATAAAAACTTTCGAAATTTACAAATAAGGTGCTTTAACACATGGTATAAAAATAAACATATCTGTTGATCCCCTCTCGGAGCGATTAAATGAAGGCATCGTATTTTAGGATGCAGACTTCTATTTATCCCAGGTGTCTACCAATCAACAAATATTAAGAAATGGATTCAATTATCAAATAAAAAAATTAATTCCTATTTAGTGACATTCCAGAATATAGTGTATATCCAATTAACTATAAATCTGGAGCAATACGTTCTTACCTACATCTCCACCAAATTATATCTGAGAATCTTTTGACCCGTTAGAAAGATGATATTCAGAGAAACTTCAATACACGCGGGTCTTGGCTGGTTTCGTTTCTAAATTAAAATCAGAAAATTAGTTACTGTTAAATAAAAATGTGTCTACTATTTAACACACTAGCAAATTTTCAAACCTATCTCGTAGAGCCTATGTTAAATATATTGTCCGCCAATAAATTTGATCTGGATTAAGTTTTGAAATGAAGGCATCAAGAACCTAGCTTAATCTGGCTGCGCCCTATTCTTATCTTTATACTTTAGACTTGAATATCTCATCAATCACTAATCGCAATTAAAAATTGGACTCATGAATCTTATAGAGCTTCCTCATAAATATTGAGTTGTTCTATGGAATCAAAGGTATGCGCAGCTATTTATATTATTTTTAGGGAGCCGCAAACGGGCACTCAGCTTGTACGCCTAAATTAAATTACCATAAAAATACTGGCATCTGATTGGCTTAAAGTAATATAATCGTCTTTTATTAGCTGCACCGGACTTAATTAAACTTATTCCCGGCTGAACTCTATCTAGACTCCTCCCTGTTACCTCTACGACATCAGCCATGAATCAACTTCAAGAACTCGCCAAGCAAACCTACAACACCTTTGATGAAGCACGCGGAGTAGTAGATGCTCAACTCCGTGTTGAAGGGTTTATTCTTAGGATCAAGCATACCAGGAGGGCTGGAAATAAACCAGATGGTGACATCAGAGATTTCCATCTTGTTTGCTCATGCAACGGAAGTGCACGGCTGAACACAACTGCTCGACGCCTTCGAGTTCGTAGGAGCCGTCGCACAGGTTGCCAAGTTAGTGTGACAATTTATCGAAAACAACTAGAAAACGCGAATGAATGGGCTCTTGAGCAAAACAACGTAGGACACAACCACGAACCATTTGTTCATTCTGCTGTGCACCCTCAAGGTCGTGCTCTCACTACCACGCATGAAGAGGAGATTCTCGGCCTCTGCCGCTTTCGTTTTCCTCCTACGCGGGTCGTCCTAGCAATGCAACGAGAGCATAATATTACAGTGACTCCTCGCGACGTATACAATATTCGCGATAAATAACGCAAGGACTTGTTGGCTGGTCGCTCTCCAATTATGGCATTTCTTGACGGACTGAAAGCTAGCATTGATGCGCCCTATCACACCCAATTTGACCACGAAAGAAAACTCACGCATTTGCTGATAGTTTCACCATCAGCAAAAGAAATCTACCGTGAATTCTTTGCCAGGACAGTCTGACTGATCGACGCGACATACAAGACCAACTGTTTTGGACTCCCTTTGATGCATGTTATTGATGTCACCGCCACTTCACAAACGTTTACCTTCGATTGCTGCTTCATGGCGACAGAGCGTGAAGTGAACTATCTCTTGACATTGCAGCTCTTAAAGCAATGCTTTAATCAGTTCAAGGTGACACCATATACCTTTGTGATTGACAGGGAGTTTGCCTTAATGAAAGCCCTGGACAGCGGCTTTTCCGCTGCAAACTCCTTCCTCTGCCGTTGGCACATCACGAAAAACATCACCACAAGGCAGTGACATAATTTTCAGTCAACGGACGCCTTCCTAGAGCTCATTAAGCAGTGGAATATCCTTGTACAGTCATCAACAGTCGACCTATTCAATCAACAACATAGATATATGCAACGCACGTACTCAATCCATGTTATGAACTACCTTGAGGCGACGAAGCTTTGCCACAAAATACAATTTGTTTCCTGCTGGTTACGTAGCAATTTACATTTTGGGCACACGACCACATCAAGAGTAGAGAGTGCTCATGCCGCCCTGAAAAAATAGATAGCTGTCTCCACCGGCGAATTTTTGGCCGTCGATTCAGCTTGTCGCCTTGTATGTGAAGGACAACTTGCCACCATCAAGCTCCAGACTGCTAAAGAGCCCGCCGTTACGCACATGTAATTTGGATCAACTTTTTCTAGTCATGGGCAAGATCTCTGTGGCAGGATTGACGTCTGCGTTTAGGCAGTACCACAGCCGGCATGAAAAGGGAAACTGCAAGGGTACTTTTGTCCCATAATTGCGGTCATCGCCTACGGTTACCTATGAAAGCATTCTGATCTAGTTTAAAGATCTGTATGCCTCCAACTTTGGTCATCCATGCAAGCATATCTTTTGATCAAGAGCAGCGACAAGGCCATTAAGTCTCTACAATTTTCATGTGCATTGGTGGCTGGTCAAACCTATTCGGGAAGCCAGCGCCGTTGTTTCTTTAACGCCAGCGATTGATTATATGCTGGTGGGGGTACGTGAGGAGTTTGCGTCAGCACCAATCTACCGCCAAAGGGGGATATTTGAGTATATTTAGTCGATGCCGGTCACGGAAGTCCAAAATCCTGTAGTTCTGCGGACTAGCAGAGGCCATGCCCAAGGCGCATTGAACAGGCCAAGATCCTCACAAACCTCCACAAAAAGAGGTCCTTCGCAGTTTGAAGCTGTCGAAGCATCCTTGAGGCCTCGGAGGAGATGCGGAAGATGTAGGCAGGCTGGGCACAATGTGTGAAGTTGCCGTCAAATTGTCACACCTTTTGCACCAGCATCGGACGCATCGACAAGTATGGCCAACCTGATTTAAGGTCTATTCATGATGTCAGAGCTGTGGGAGAGATGGAATATTGATATGATATGTTTAAACAAGCACTGTGTTAATCAATGCAAACAAGCAGAAGACAAATAAGCAAGTAGAAATGATTAATACTTGATAAACTTTGTTAGCGATTAAAATGATATGCAAGCTATCTGAAGTGTTGGTTCGTCTAGATTCATGTCAAACAAGTAGAACACAGCGGAAATACATTACAACATTGGTCCTATGTTTATACACCTCTCTGCCTTGCTGTTCAGCCCTATTTGGCTGGCGATCTCAGGCGTCGAGTGGTTATTCTTCATAAATGATAGTCGTCCGATCCTACCCTGACCGTTTTGTAGTATTCCCCGACATTTTACATATTGTAGGGTTTTGCGGTAAAAGTCCATTTGAGCCAATCAGGCGCCAGTATTTTATGGTAATACAAGGTGAGTGCCTGTTAGTGGCTCCCTATATTTACTACCAAAGTTAGGATGTTGAAGGGGGGGGGGGGTAACTCTCACTGTCCACGGTGATGTTTTTGAGTTTTGTCACTCGGCATTGAACTATCCCTTTTAGAGCAAGATCCGAGTGTTCTTATCAATTTATTTTAAATTACTAGAATCACTCCAAGCACATTCAACCTTCCAACGTGTCTGCCCTTTAGATTACTTCGTCCCATCTCATAACAACCGCCCAGATCGTATAATCTTGGTCATTCTCTCCCTCTCTTCGTACAATCATATATATTTGCTACCATGAATTCGAAATCATAAATACATCCTGAGAATTATTGGACTCTTATCCATTATTAGTTCAATATACCGCCGAACGACATTGATCATAGCGAGCGTTTCGCTGCATTCTTATATCTTGATAATCATGCCACCTTTTTCGATTAATTTGATGAAATCGATAAGCTGCTGTCGAGAAGGCTTTGCTAATGACGCTATGCATTTGATAGTGAGCACAGATCATAGGTGTTCAAAGCCGTCACATCTTCTACCTTATACCAGCTCTGGGGTGCAAGTTATAATCTTAGAACCATGCGAGACCTTGCACAAAACAAAATTTGGGACTTAAATCACGTAATTTCCTAGTTCCATGATATACGCATGTGCGACACTAATTTAATTGATGTACGTGAAAAAGAAGATGAGGAGACGGTAGATTTCCGAAAAACAACCCAACGCTCAATAAATTGATATGGTGCGCATCAAAGACGTCTAGCAATCCTAAAGGAATGTGATTAGTACAAAGACCTGGATGTTGATTTAGACATTGATCTGCCCTCTTTACAGCAGAGTGATACCAGTCACCAAAGTACATCAAGATAGTTTTGCTCCGGAGCCCAGGAGATACGACATGTTAGGTGCGGAGCCACTAGCATAATTGAAACATATGTCGTGAAAGCAAAGAAAAGAATCGTATAGAGAGACGGTCACGGGATAAATGATTGGTCGTTCATTGCGATGACGTTAGGGATGATACACAAAATGATACACAGAATGATACTTGGGTATCTCGCTAGGAACACACGTAAGGACGTGTTAAGTAGGGCAGTAATTAAGAACTTCTGGTTATTAATAAGCACACTCTGTCCATACCCTAAGAGGAATTGTCTAATACCGAACAACAAAACCCTACTTAAATCACACAATTCTGACTTAGTATCTGAATAACAGTTTCAACTTTCAAATTCTAAGATTTCTCATGATAAAATGATGATTTTAGCCTTCGAGTCTGAGTATGAAGAAAACTTGACATTCTCGTGAAGATCAGGATTACAAATCGTGCATGAAATTCACGTGTACTCAGGGCTAAAATAACAGGCGTGTATAACTTTTTTAGTGTACACGATGAATATACAGCCATTATTTTAACCCTACCCACACGTGATTTTAGTGCACGATTTGTCAACCGTCTCCGACTCAGTCAATCTACACAACCCACTTACCACAAATTGTGCATCTAATGATAATTAATTCACATCATCCCTATATTAATAATGAACGCTCCGTCACCCAATCTTTCCAGCATCCGCATTGCTCAAAGCATACTTTCGCTATTCTTCGTATATTTTAATGACGAAAATTCTATTAGATCCCAATCTAAAGTGAAATTAATTACGTCAATTTTTTTAATTGCAAATTTTTACTCATTAAGTGATTATATTGGGCTTCGAAAACAACTAATGAGAAAAAAACTGACATTTTCGGGAAGATCGGGAATATAAATCGAGCATGAATGAAATTCACGTGTTACAGGGATTATAAAAACGAGGTTTTATACAAAAATTTCGTATAAAGCTTTTTTTTACTTTTTTTTTTTCTCAGGAATTACCTGATCACTTACGTAATTATCTACCTAGCAAAATGAGACTTGACAAAAATGACCACAATAATAATATATACAGAAAGAAAAATTTTTTTTGTTTTAATGTTGCTAGTAGAATCTCATGTTTTGCACTAGAGATAACATGTCGCGAGGAATTTTTGGGAAGCATTTATATGTTTCAAAACCCAAGAGGAAATGTAGATAGAATTGAATAATCATGGGTAAAATTGGGGGGGGTGGGAAAAAAAAAAAAAAAAAAAAAAAAAAAAAAAAAAAAAAAAAAAAAAAAAAAAAAAAAACATTTTTTTTTTCTTATTCTGTTTAGAATCATAAATATGGCATTTTTCCGGGTATACACAGTAATTACTACTTACTTTACTGTGCTTCTCAGACGACTTCAATCCCCCCCTTACTTTGTCCATCAAATGTTTCATTTGATCCCATCAATAAATGCAAGCGATCTTTGAGCAATACGTGATTGCCGCCTTCAATACTGAAAAAAAGGCGTGTTATGGTTTCCGGATAATGCTTCGTAGGAATAGATGTGAGAAGGTAAATAATTATGTAGATGTAAGACTAGTAGAGATGGCGGCGATATGATGAAGAATATCTTTGATTCGGTTGCATGTCATGTCGCGTTTTTTCTCTATATTATTGCATAATTCCGAAATAAGACATTGTTAATGCTAGGCTAGGGCTAGGGCTAGGGCTAGGGCTAAAATTATGATTTCTAAATTGAGCATACGTGTGAGGCAAGGGAATGCTAGAAAACTCACGTGAGTGCAAATATTTCCAGGGTGCATCAAGGAACCACGGTACAGCCCGGACAAGCCATTTATTTGGAGGCCTGTGCGTTTCCTATCGAAACCCTTTAATAGACTTCACAAACGAATCTATTGAAGATTTACAAGATATTTAATAGGTTTTTCAGTTTAAAAAAGGGAATCCAGCTCTCGTTTATGCTGTAAATGCTGCTCTATGCGTGCCATTGAAGATTTCCTCAAAACAAATCAAACCAAGGCAAGGTAAGGTAAACAAAACTTATAATTGACAAATAAAAAAAACGAAAACTACCATCATTTGGTCATTCGGACGTTTTTCACTAACGAGTTGAGTAATTGGAGCTGACCGCTATGAGCGCTGTCTTCCAATTTTGATATTAAGAACTAATTATGCTTTTTAATAACTACAAAAAGATTTGCATGATTTAAACTATCCCTTTGACCTTGATCAGTTACCTGTCTCATTTGGATCACAGTTGAAGTAATGAGGATGGAGTCTTAGATCGAACGGCCTTGACTAAAGTGATCAACCAGCTCGTCAAGATCATATGGCAAAGCTGTGGCTTTCGATTCAGACAATCTGATTTCAACTCCTTTCAATATTTGTTTTATAGTTTCTATTGCTTTAAGGATGTCTCCATGAATAATAACTCCTCAGCAAAAAAAAAAAAAAATGAAACAACGCGATAGAGCGCAAGTGACTCGATTTTAATACGATAATAAGCTTTGTATAAATCCATCTCTCAATGATTGGACGCTTGCTATCAAGCTACGGCTTAGATGCCATATACCATACGAAGATATCCGTATGACAGAGGAGATTCTAAACCTTGTCAATTCACGAGTTTCCACACAAAAGCCATCTGAGATTTATCACGATTCTCAGACATCTGAGCTTGCCAGTGTTGATCATGTAGTGCAGCATGTAGTTGGGCATCAGATATATTATCAGTGGAAATAGGCAAACAAGAAGTATTGGAGACGTCATGATAATCAGATCTTATCTGCAAAACAACTGCTCGAAGAACTTGGTGATAGCTACCACAACAAACAGTTTCATCAGGCTAATGTTCGTGCCTTGGGAATATATATGTGCTTCAATTGAGGCTCTCTCAAACACGACAATAGAAGTCGCGATCAACCCAACTTTTGTATTCTATTTATTAAGTGTAGACAAACGCAATGCTGTCGATTTAGCTTTATATTCAAACACTACTTTTAGGGCTTAGTGATCACTGTCGCCACAAAAAAGTAGTAGTTAAAATTACTTGCAATATGTGAGATAAATTTATTGATTCCAAGTATCATTTGAGCTGAAGAAGAAAGTAGATCAGGTGATATAAAATACTGTTCTTAGTATTACGTTGACGAAGTTATACGGCGGCTAATATAGAGCATCCCCCCCCCCCAATAGCCGCTATGCAGCACCTCCATGCTTATAAAATAGCGGGGCTCTTATTGTCGATCTTAATTCTGCCCTCTATAAGTAATTGCTTGATTATCAGGAATATTTACAGCATTAAATGCCAATTACTGCTCCCTTAAGTATAATAGCTCTCAATAATTGTCGATCTATTCACAAAATCTGTGGTACTATTTTGGATGTTGGACATAAAAACATGCCATGCCGATCTCCAATTGCGTACGAGGCCAATAATTGAGAGATTGCGCCTAGACAATGTGGCTGTATATGCTAGCCGCCAGTGAAAGTGAAGTGCAGCTTCTTTTTTTTTTTTTTTTATATATATATAGTTTCCACACCGATCGATACCTCGTTTATCTGAGATAAATTTCCAGTGCGGCAACTAGAGATAACAGACTGGAGGTCAGTAGGTGAGCCTCCTATCCAATCCTTTGGCTTTCGAGACACTTGCTGTCAATAAACATTATTTAAGGGAATTGCTAAATCGCTGTGCGCTAAGCGTCTTATGGCCCATTCAGCGCTAGAGTGTAAATTGATAACAAATGTGTGTGTGCCATTAACAGACTCAACTTATATTAGTATTTGTTTGGATTTATTATCTCACTTGGCCATAATCATAATGTGCGTAGAGATGCCAGCTATAAAAATTTAATTTTTACATGATATTTTGTTGGCCTTGTTGGCGAGCTGGATGCCTAAAATAAGAGTCATATGTAGCGGCAAATTATTGAGAATAGCGATATTTGTCGTCCTGACCGCCTTTTATATTAGGAAATAGAGGAACAAAAAACCCACTAATTTTATAGGCATCAGGGTGCTTTATATCAGCCGCTATATTTACCGTAGTATGATATTCCCACGTGTAGATTATGACCGATTTCTTTTCTTTTCCGCTCAACACCAAGCAGGCTCACTGGCAGGCTCACTGGCAGAGCCCGGCCTCGTGCTATCCAAAGGGAGTTCGTCGTGGGATTATAAACGTCAGGGCAAAATTCCCCTTTAACGAGTATCTACGATCTGATATGCCTCCTCTTGCGCTGATCAATTTTATCCAGGAGCGTGAAGTTGGTAGTATTCTACATATATATGATTATCTACATGGAAATTCTCTAATTATCGAAAAGATCCACTGGGTCGATCGGAATTTAATGGATTCCATTTCGAGAGTTGACGTAGATTAAGAATTAGAGAAATGGTTGACTTGATGACAAAGTACGGGAATAGAATTATTTGTAGATAAACACTGAGAATGGGGGAAAAAAAAAAAAAAAAAAAAAAAAAAAAAAAAAAAAAAAAAAAAAAAAAAAAAAAAAAAAAAAAAAAAAAAAAAAAAAAAAAAAAAAAAAAAAAAAAAAAAAAAAAAAAAAAAAAAAAAAAAAAAAAAAAAAAAAAAAAAAAAAAAAAAAAAAAAAAAAAAAAAAAAACAGTCATAGATTTGTTTATATACTTAAGGACGCACGACTTTGTCAAGTGTTCGAGAGCCTAATTCTTCGTATTATATTAACAGTAATTTATATCCCTCATCATTAATCTAAGCTAACATTTAGAGAGCTCTCCTCTCATGGTATTCTCGATAATACACACCAATCACGCACGCACGCACGCATGAAATTATTATTATTAAATGTCAAAATCGACTTGTGTAAATTCACGTGTTTATGAGAAAAAACACGTTGATTATACGGAATGGCACGAATAAGATATACGTGTCTCTGATGCAAGGCTGAATTTCCTCCTATATACTGACATTAGTTGTAAAAGAATACAAAGAACTTTGCACAATTCGAATAATTAATATGTGTCAATATTTATTCTATGAGATAAATGTAAAACCATGTTTCATAAGATTTTAATTGGAAATAGTTCATATCAAGTGATGGTGGGGAAAAAAAAAAAATAAAAAAAAAAATAAATAAAAAAATAAATAAAAAAATAAATTTACCCGTCAAGGTTCTTATTCGGGATTGCTAAGCGCTAGGCATTTATGCAATGCATAAACGTCGACTAGCATTTGACGTGATTTATGCAAGATAATATCAATGCTGATGGTAATTACTAGTGTACGATCCCTGTAAATTGCTGCTAAATGAACCTTGACTGAAAACACCAATTATTTTCAAACTATGTAATAATTTCTTGATGATGATGATGTGTAATAAAACTGTAAACCCCCAGCAGGTTCGAAATTTTGTTCACCATCATCATTTTCTAAAACCTTTCACCACCATCCAAATTTTGCTTCAAATCCAACAAAAATAAGCTTGTATCTTATGTACCTACCTACCTACCTTCCATCTATGAATCTTACCTACTAGGTTTCTGCCATTCATTTTTTTTTTTTTTTAGAATTATAGGTCTTTCAAACTCATAAATCTGCTCCATAGCACTTGTGAGAACTATTTATGCTCATTTGAGAAAAAGCCTTTTAAAATTCCTACTTAACCCAGGATTTATAGTCTATAGATATCTAGTATTTCTGTCAAGTCGATTTTATTATTTTTGAGACAGCTTAGAGGGCTACTAAAGTTACAATTATCATCGACCCTAGAACAATTAATGGCACTCTAATAATCAAGCATTTCTATCTTGACGTTGTTTACATTCAATTATTGTTTACTTAGTCGTAACCATATGACAGGGTAATTGTAGCGTTGATACTAAGTAGAATGAATTACGTCAAATACTAACCTACATTTATGCATTGCATAACTGCCCTTCGTTTAGCAATCCCGGCTCTTATTCAATTAATGGGTGCGTATAACTTTTATGTATACACACTTTTCAAAAAGAGATGTTTGAGTACCCTAGTGTATATAAATTGTCTGCCGTGAGTATTTCTTCTTGTTTCATCCAATATATTATCGCTCCGACTCAAAACCTTGCATCCATGTCATGAAAATAAGCTTAAAAAGTTCCGACTATTATACACTTTTATATTCTATCATTGAATGTTAAATTGAATTAGCTTTTAATAATAGAGGAATTAGAAATCAGTAGTCATAAAAAGTAAATCGCTATGTAGTAAACACTGGGATTAATCATTAATCATTTTTGGTGAAAATAACCCAAAGAAGAGAATTTATAATTCTACAGCGCTGACCGTTTCACAACTGGAAATTTGAGATCTGCCTGAATTAATATTTACCGGGCTACCAATTAGGTTTTGAACTGGTTCATCCTTGGGAATGATTAGTTATGAACACATATTAAATGACTTAGAGTGAATGAAAGGCTAAGAGACTGACATACCCTCATACATGCGTTCTCAAGCATATTAGTCCATTTCCCACTTGTTCCGGCATGACTGTGTTTTAAATGCTGTCTAAAATGATCGGCTCTAAAAAATTTCTTATCATGATTACATTCTCCAAATTTATGAATTTCGGTTAAATGGTTAATCCGATTATCCCAGTCCTGCTTAGTGATAACAAATATCCCTGAATCTATTCTCGAGCGAGGAAAATCTTCTCCACAGAACCCACAAGTATCTGCCTCGCCCGGTCGTATGCTTGAGTTGTAAAAGGCTGCAGCATAGCCCGATAGTGCAGTACAAGACCATGAGTGACGGCGTAGATGAAGGGAGTTTTGATGCCGTTCGGCTTCATTTTTATTTTTAAAACGATTGCGGCAGTAGGCACACTCATATTGTTTCTCTTGCTCATGAGCACTAAAGAAAATTAGCTATTCATATTATCTAGAACGATCCAGAATGTTGCTTACTCGAGATCTTCTTTGTTATCAAACTTTTTAGGCTTCTTTGGACAACACTCGCATATGAAAACTCTTGTAGAGTCTGGCAATTTTTTATTCTGTTGAGAGTAAACAACAGACTCTAAAGGTTGGTGAGTTATTTTTCCTAATATTCTGTTATCATATGATGGTTTATGCTGAAGAGTAGACCTGAATGAAGACCCTTGACGTCTTTGATTTGATGACTGCGAAGTGGCATGAGGTGAATTTATGCCATCGATACTTTTGGGAGAATGTTCACCTGGTGATAACCTGCCAAATGAACCAACACTAGTCCTATTACTCATATTAGAGGATATCGTGGAAGAGTATGAATCATTTTTTGTATCTGAATTAATCGAAGAAACAGAGCTGCAATGAGAGTGATGACAGGGATCGGCGGAATTTCTAGAAGCCACAGATTCTTGTCTTCGAGAGAATTTGTTGGGACTTTTAACAGCATACAATTGAGCATTTTCATCTTCTACTAGAGACGAACCTCTTCTTCTTTTTCCAATAGCAAACATTGATGGGTGAAGGTCATTATGACAACTGTCATTTAAACTTAGCTGTGGAAGTTTTCTTTCTTTTCTGCTTTCCTTCTCTGGCTCAAAAATAGATCGCTTAACTTGTAAATTCCGGGATCTGTGACTAGAATTATAACCATCGACATCCATTTGTATTCTATTTGTCAGATGTGAAGAAAATGGGGGAAGGAATGTGCTATCGACGTCGTTTATTTCAGCAGGTGGCCTTGGATTACCAAGGCCTATGTTCTTCTCATATGTTGAGGGGAAATCAACTGACTCTGTCCAGTGGCTGATAGAATCATTTGGAGGTATTTTTTTGCTGGATATACTCGAAAGAGACGAATTTTCCAATGGCATATGTAGTCCATATCTAAAACGGAACCCTGGTGTAGTATCTGGCAAGCTTGTATAAAGAAGTGGTCCGGTGTATTTTGATGGAGATGGTTTCTGTTTGTTATTTCTCTTGAAATCTAGCTTTGATAGCATCTCTTTGTCATAGGGCCCGAATAAAGCTTGAAATTTGTCATGCACTTGAAATCGAGTAGAAGTTATTGGAAAAGAATCTGTATATTTTTCGTTTGAATGTCTATGTTGAAAAAGAGATAATTAGTTTATGTATAATTTAAACTTTCAAGTCAATTCCAGCTTCAAATATTCCTCATCGAATTTCGGCACCACTCACTGATGTGCCATAATATATTTTTTCCCCGAAGAATAAGGGAGCCTACCTGTAGGAGCTAAGACTAGAGTCTGAGAAGCCATTTAAATGGTGGCCTTCTTTGGATAATAGAAACTTATTAGAATTCATTAGCGAACGACAGCTGTTGTTTCCTTGCAAGCTGAGTGTAGGGCAGTCCAGTTCTGTATATGTTGGGCTAGGAAATATGCGTAGTGTTTCACTGTTCCATCCTGACGCTTTTTCTTGGGCATTATCGAGATTCCAAGCAGATTCAGATCGTACAGCTTGTTTCGGTAAATGCTCTAATGAAGATGTAGACAGAAGGGAGAAATATTTATCATTTGGCGATGACATAGGGGATATAATGACACGGGTTAGTGCCAAACTGTGATGACCCTTCCTATCTTTTGTTAGATGAACTGGCTTTCAGAGGTAACTTGAATAAAATATGGGAATCAGAGAGCAAATAAGGTATGCTTACCTAGTAGGACATCCATAAAGTATGATGTACTGGAACGGGCTGACACTATTAAAAAGGATGCTAGTATCTAAAGATCTTCATGAGACGAACAGCCTTGGCCGACCCCAGCGCTTATTGTGGCGAAAAGTGCTTGTTAATTCTGGCTACCAATGATGAGGAAACTTTCTTCAAGAGTTGACAACCAATGTGAGAGAACTGGCAAGTAGTTCATTTATCTTCCTGCAGCAATTTTTTATTCATGTATTTCAATATATGTCATATCATTAGTATGTAAACGTAGATACAAATACGTGTGTGTGTGTGTGTGTGTGTGTGTCGAGGCGGAATGGTGCAACTAGATGAGTAACTAAAACCTATGAAGCCGTAAAGGTCTTGCGAGAAGTTCCTTCTCGAATCCTTGACCTGAGTCGAGCCTATAGATCCCAGGCCATGAATGTTTTCAAGAATACTCTTTGTTTCCTACAGCTATCTATTTCGTTTGGAAAGCCGAGGATTTCTCGATCTTTGCTAAAGAGTTCATGTAGCTGTTATGTTATCGCTGTGAAGCCCAAAAATCATGCTAAATGCTGCACCTGATTGGTGCTCGGTAATTGTTAAAAGTTTCAAAACTGAACTTTCAGGGTATGTTAATATTAGAAGCTTGTCAGGTGGATGACGAGTTTGGATGCATGGAGGTAAGCATATAACTGTTGGACTGACCGGGGCTTTCTTGGGTAGAGAGTGGACGTTATTTGTCGTAAGACAAACATCTTTCACACTCGAGGATTATGTCAGTGCTGCTTGCCGAAAATAATCCATGACGGATGGGACTCGAGGGCTCGAGACCTTGTCGAGGGAGCAGGGGCTGATATGCAGGGTAGGGGCTTATATGGCAGAAAGAGTACTAGATGCAGTAGGCGGTAAGAGCATCTGACAAGCTAGGTGCTCAGCCCTATCCCCCGTTCTATAAAAAGCGTGTACAGTGAGTGAGTGGGTTCTGACCTGTAACCTGGCTGTATGGGAATATATGCAGAGAAGGGCCACAACCCAACAACAGCCCCATATTAGCATTCAGATACAGTTTTCTAACAGATCTCATAGATGGCTGGCATGCTGGAGTTTCTCATTATCGGCCTTGAAAGGTTAGAGCATGATTGGAGCAGCAGGGAAAGTCGTCAACTTTTATCCACTTGCACCTTGATGTGATCTGGCCCCGCAGATTCAATATATTAACGTGGTTAATGGCCCGTGCCAGACTCTAAGCCTATTCAGAGCTAGCATGTTAGTTTATCTATAGTCCTTAGCCAATCGTATCTTACCTCAAACGGACCTCTACCGTCGGTTTTCTTTTCAAAAAGGAAAGAAGACAAAAACAGCAAAATTCGGGTAACGGAATCGGGGACTCCCCACTATACCCCTGGGAATCGAAATCGATCAGCAAGCAAGGACCTCTCGGCTGAATAAGCAATAAAGCAAGCAGCAGCCAAGCAAGCAAGCAAGCAGTTATGTTTCGCGGCTCGCAATTGAATATAGATAAACCAAGAAAAGTATAAAATGAATACTGTATACCCTCCACTTGATATCATGTATGTAGCAAAAACTATCTAACGAGGAGCGAACGACAAGACAAGTTGCAAATCAATGTGTAGTAAAGGGAGAGGAGAGGAGAGGCGAGGAGACAAGAGAAGAGATGTGAGTATGTACTTGCTTAACCGTTGGTTCAATTTAGTGTTTCAGCCAAGGTGTGCCAACTAGGCAGGTACTATAGCATCCTTGATGCTAGATGTCAGATGAATACAAGACAAACAATTTGCTAATACCGGTGATAGATACTCAATGAGTAAGTTGTAACTACATCGTTGTTGTTAGCCGCCCGAAAGATCGGTTGATCAAATTTTCTCTTCTTGCGCGCTCAAACTCACATACACATACACGGCTATACACCCACACACAAGCTCGCTAGCTCGTACGCATAATACTCAGCCCGATTGACTACTTGGTTTTAGTCCCGTCTTATGCCTGGAGCTCCTGTATCTATCTGTATACGTCGCTTGGCTTGCTCATTACGATAACTCTGCTGAGGCTATAGCA
Organism: Oidium heveae; assembly: GCA_003957845.1. Taxonomy (NCBI): domain Eukaryota; kingdom Fungi; phylum Ascomycota; class Leotiomycetes; order Helotiales; family Erysiphaceae; genus Oidium; species Oidium heveae. The sequence goes on along the minus strand of QVIK01000134.1, from coordinate 42,900 downwards.
CCAAGTAGTATTTGTTTGAATCGAACCAAAACAAAACGCTTCGATATCTGGCTCAACTCTGCTACATTACTAAGTAAAAAGCGCAGGGATGGAGAACAATAGCGCTGTATGTACATTTTGGAGCTGGTGGAGAATTTACAGAACTCAATATTCAGACTAGCCAGATGTATCGTTCACCGCTAATCTTATGTAACGGCTCATCTTTAAACAACAAAACCAGGGTCAAAAATCAATTGGTCTAAGCATTTAACAATTACAATGCGTGGTTACAGAATGATATTGCTCACTAATGGATTTTGAGATTTGGTGAGATTTGGTGGAATTGCATTTTGAAACCTGACCGACATCAGATGGGCCCGGACAGAGAGACCAGCATTTACTACCTATCTTCTATATTTTAGATCGTGCAATTATACACTGATTGGTCAAGATCAGGTTTTGGCCAATCACCGCATCGATAAAGAAACTAGGAACAGTAATAATAGTTCTGAGACTTCCCAGTATGGAAAGAAGTAGCTAGGTATAGGTCCAGGTCCTCCATTCAGGATTGAGCAGCTTGCACATGAAACTTACTTGAGGCCAAATCTTCAAATTTCATCAAATCTATGCATCGGTTGACTACATCAAAAAATCATGGCCACTGGCTATTCGACGTGGTAATTAGGGTTTTTTGCCTATCCTTTTCAGGTATACAGAAGCTAAACTTGTAACTGGGGAGATAAAAATGGGTTCGGGGATAGAATGAATCAATGGATTGGTTCGCAAGCTAGATCGGACCAATCGTATTCTATATTGCTCATCCAAAAGTAAAAAATCGATATGAGTGTTCCCAACGCGACTGTTTGAGAAAATAAGCGCTATAATTGGGTTTCTAGGGTTGGTTTACTCTGTTACATTAGGGGTGGGTACAATTTTCTAAGGCGTTATGTATTTATCCTTGCTCACACAGCCTTGGGGCCAGCTTTACCCTAGTGCTACGGTGATGTAGTCTATTGCGGATTAAAGTGGGTATTTTATTCGCTTCAGGGATCATATCCCCGTAAATATGTAGACTAACTGAAGCTATTATTCTGGAAAAGAATTTTATGCAAATTTGGTGCATAACTCGCGCCTGGACAGATAATAAAAATTTCACGTGAATTTTTATTACAATATATCTGACGCTCGGGGTCTCGTTTGTATTTGCTCATTTTATAAAGGGTCTTGTTATTCGGCATTGTATTATTTATTTATTTTTCTCATTAAAGGTGCTAAGCATACGCCGTAATTTCCACTTTGGGTACGAACCGGCGGATCCAGTCGGAATCGTGGCCTCAGAAATGCCCTAATAGTACACACCTGCTATTTACATGAAATGTAAGATTTAAAAATGTCACAAGGAAAGGAAAGGAAAGAGTAACAAATTAAAGGGATATCTCGGGACTTATCATCCCAAGCCCTAACCCGCCATTTCAAGTGTTGGCATTTTGTTACATACTCTCCTAGCGCCCAGCTGAGGATGAGTCAGATATCTTGCCAGCAAAGCAACCAGTAATCCGCGCGAATTCGGTAAATCTCTTAAAGCAATTATGCCCAAGGAGTTGTCTTCGAAAGTAATCTAAATTCATTCAATTTCGGAGTTTACGCATTTGATTTGCATGCCATCGACAGCGGATAAAGTGGGTAGGAGTAGTCTCCTATTCACAAACACATTCGAGCTTAGTATCTACCTGTTTTAGACGACAGCGGTACGCCTCAAAGTCACGATTTCCTGTTCTGGTAGCAAGTAACTTACATAAAAGCCACTTTTGTAATGCTAGCTTGGGTGGCTTTTTACGACGCATCTTTAGGTCCAGATCTTAATATTAAATCGGACAAACTTCGGGCCACTATCTTTCAACCAACTCTTAACGGCACTGCTGCATTGGACGGCAAAAATAGGCCAAGGTGATATAACCAGATTGATTATTTCTCTCTAGCAGATCTCGCAGAGCAGCACGGATTTCGGTATCTGCTTCTTCATTTCCACTGATTTCTGAGTGGCATGGCACCCATCTAAGTTCTGGGTTGACATTTCTACCTAGAGTGTGAAATAATTTTACTAATCGGATACTTGATGCCAATTTTCCTTTTAGTAGAGCCATCACTGCAGCCTGGTTTTCTGGGAGATTGAATATATCTTCCCTGTTTTGTCTCATGGTTAGTGTAGCTCTGAATACGATGGTTGCCACAAAATTTCTGCATCTAATACTTCACTCCCGTGTAGTATGCCTCTTTTTTGTTGAGTGCTTATCTCTCTACGGTAGAGCATGGACCCCCAAGATGAACGCCTGGGGCCTTCCGATATTTCATTAGAATAGACACCTTAGTTGGAGCGGCGGTGATTACCCAATTTTTAATGTACTCAACCCCATCTGCCTTTATCCTAAAGATTGTATTGTGTACTGGAACTTGTACTGGCCCTACAGCTTCCGCTTAAGGTAATTATTTTAGAGCGCGATGAACTCTAGATATTTGGATTTTTGGTCTCTTAGATAGTCTTGGCTTCTTAATTTACTTTAATGTGTTAATATTAGGGCAATCAATTGCTCTGATACGAATTGTGGCCGACTATCATGAAGTGAGTTAAGGCGAGCAGCAAGTCAATGTCCAAAGCCCTCTAGTAATACACGAACTGGATGGATGCTTTCTTCCTTACATAGAAAAAACATACATTTGGTATCGTCCTCCAGACTGGAAGAGTAGCTCTCATGACTTCGTATAAAGCCTTATCAATTAGTCCGCACAGGTATGATATAGAGGGCATGACGTTCCCATTTACTGCAGGACGAGTCATTGCTGGTCACCATACATCCGCACCAAAAGTCGCTATCGGAACAAGACATGACTCTACTGCTGTTATTAGTGCTTTTGGAGCTGCACCTTTCATAACAGAATTTAATCGTCTCATTCTGGGCTGGCTAGCTTAAGTGCCTTCCTACACCAGGTTGCTACATGGTGTGGGAAGGTTAGGTGAGGATCAAGGTACACCCCCAGCCAACGAATTTGCTCGGCCGGTTCTATCATGTTTCCATTGACATAAAATCCAACAAGTTCTTCTCTCTTGCTATCAGGAAATTAGACCACCTCAAAATTTTGGACATCAGATATTACGACACTTCCTTCAGCCTAGCTCGTTAGGCTATCGACTTCTCTCTGTGCCACCAATGTCGATTCACCAATTGTACGACTAAAGCCTGCAATTCCGATATCATCAGAATAGCTGAAATGTACAATTGTATTCCCGCTCCACATTGATTCAGCCATTTGAAGGAAAAGAAGGGGAGAGATGGGTGATCCTTGAGGTATCACACAGACTAGTTCCTTGGGATTAGTTACTCCTCTTTGAAATCGGACTTGTACTTTTTGACTCTTCAGAAATGATGAAGTCCATCGGAGTAATGATTCAGGCCACCCTTGGGCTTGTATCTGCCATATCAGCCTGTTGTGTAGAGCCGCGTCAAAAGCTCACTGTATATCAAGTGTATCAAGCGTAGAAGCCAAACTTTGTGACTTAGCTTCTTCAATGTCGTGCACCAAACATGATATGAGATTATTTGATGATCGCTATGGGAGTGCTCTAGATTGCTGACGACCAACTATATCCCAAACAATGGAAAGCTGTGACATTCTCTTCGCCAAATTGTCAGCAACCCTTTTCCAAGGCAAGACAGAAGTGATATCAGCCTCCATTCTTTGATTGGTAAAGGATCCCGCCCAGCTTTTGGAAGAAAAACTATTTCAGTAAATCTAAAGCGCTGAAGGTGACAAGGCAGGCGTATATATTCGCGGAAAAGTCGGGTCACATGGGGCTCTATGCTTTGCCAGCAGGCTATAAGTAGCTCGACAGAAACTCCATTGACTCCAGGACTAGTGTTACCACTTCTAATCGCACAAACCCTTACCTCGGCCTCGGTTAGCTTCTCCGACCATGGAATATGCGCCTCTCCTAGTAATATGTAGGGGAAAGATCATCAACTAGGAAAACTCTGCCAATAGACAGTCTCTTAGTAATATAGCATGATCTTCCTGATTTGATATGAATTCCCTTTACAATGAAAGGGAGGAGTAATACTGGAATTTCGATGGTTAGCCCAGCCCCATGGCTTTTAAATATCACGAAATGATTGCATATCTTCCACCCTTCTTTTCCAGTTCTCTCTTTTTGTAGAGGCGACTGTAGCCCTAAATTTTCTTGCTCGTGAGATATGCTCGGATTCCTCCACCGCTTCTTGGTAATCTAAGTGAGCAAATTTGTACTCTGAATTCCATCACGGTACCCTCATTCTAAGTACCAATGCGGATGGATATCTTCTAGCTTCAATAATCCTAGTATTGTATCCATCCGTTTTTTGACTTTATAGCTACACGTCTTACGGGCTAAGCCCCATTAGTAATAGACTGGGAGCTGGACTCCCAGCAGTCACGTGAGATAATTTGCTACGTCAACAAAACGACTGGCCTAAGGCCAATGCGATCAAGTCAGATCACTCGAGCCAAGTGTATCCGAAATTGGACAGACTTTGTTGAACATGCTGGATCACTCAAATGAGTTCGTCCCAATTAGAAATACTATTCCCAGACGGTATAACTAGCCCTTTTCCAGTAATTTATATAGATGTATTGTTTCATTCTTTTGTAGCCTCATAGAGAAATATAACTTATATTTGGTATAGCTTTCGTGCTTGAACGACTTTGGCTTTCGCCTTTTAACAACAGGGTAAGCCAAGGGTCGTTGTCCACACCTTGCTACAAGCTGGATCGAAAGGTGACTCCGTATTGTTTCGCAGATAGGCTTGTTATTTCAATATCATACGTAGTGCATATGGAGTAAGGTAAGGGATAGGATTTCGGAACAGAGGAATATTTAATTCAATTGGCGTGCATTTTTTTGGCTGTGTCAATTTTAATAAAATATTCTTTTCATTAATTCATTAACAGGATTTCGATACCATCTGCTATAGTCTTAAGATCACCTATTTTGAATTAGAAAAATTGTTGACCAATTTTAGAGAAAGAATTTTACCCGTTGAAAAGCCCAAGTGATGCTTCTAAACCCGATGAGCACCTTCAGATCTAGATGTGGTTGTGGTTCTTAAATGCAATATCTTGTTCGTGAAATATCTTAGGATCTTAGGGTCAATAGGACAAAGCCATATCTTTTCCAGATATTCCACTGCATCGAAGCTTTCTGAAACATATTTATGTTGCAATTTACGTCAAGAATCTTCGTATGCCTTTTGACTGATTGAATATATGGCTTTACGCCATGCTACATAAATCCCGTCCCTATCCTCTTTCGTCTCAAAAAGTGGTTTACACTTGGCGAGCACATTCTTTTTCACGTGTCACACACAGAGCAAGTTATTTGTTGTATGAAACACTTCTTTTAATACACTAATAAGAACTAAGTCTCTATCCGTGACAATGACTACGGGCATCGATGAATTAACATGCATTATATATTCCTTAAGTGCATTTAATACCCAAGCAAATGAATTCTCTGTCATATTGGATAGGAAAGTGAGAGCGACGTAGAAACTAGTACTAATGGACGTATGACCTACGACAACTAACAGGGGAAGATTATATCGATTCATTTTGTATATAAAATCCATCAAAAAGACGTCATGGTGGTGTTTTAAGATTTTTATGGTGTGAGATTCTTCAAAAAATAAGTGTCACTTCTTCAGTGATCTAGTTTTTGCCATATCGGAAGAACCAATTTTCCCTTTATAAGTTCTGCAAAAGTACTTGGATAGGGGTAAGTAATCCAAGTTATACTTGCCTTATCTGTTTTTTAGCGTTATAGATATCTTAAGATTTCAATATACAATTATTATCTGAAAGTATTCAAGAGGTTAAAATTTTTCCAGGGGTGTTTTAAGCCTGTGTTTGAATCTTGATATTCTGCACAATTTCCGTAGTCATGGCCAGTTTTCGAAGGAACAGATGAGAACTTCAACTGCTTTGTTCATGATCATGTTCTTCGTGCGTAATGATAATTATCCATCCCACGACCATTTATTTAGTTCAGAGCATAGCAGACGAATGGACAGTCGATGAGTCTACTGGCGGTACAAATTTTTTATACTGCCAACAGATTTAATCTTGCCGCCGCGTTCGCATCGGAGAACTGCTTTATTTACGAGGCCAGTCTTCTTAGAAGTCTTCGTACATCTTTTTACAATCACATAACCCTGACTTCCTGCATAGGCTTGAACAGCATCAATTAATGCACTGAGACTAGGATAAGCAGGGTGCGTAGAAGGAGGATTAAAATTCATAGAGACAATTGGTATTTCAATAAGATGAGAAGATTGAGTAAAAATGTTAACTAGAGAGTTGTGATCAAGGGATTGGAAAGTTGTACGATAGCAAGGGCGGTTGCCTATTAGTAAATATATGTGAGCAGTCTAGCCACGTTGGCCAGGAAACGCTGTCCTAATTTATTCCACTAATTTAACTAACCCTATTTTTGGATTATAGGGGTACATGTAGTAAATGGGGGAGTTGGGGGGTAACCAGAAGCGTTTACCTATGAAAATTATTGTCGCCTATTTTGCGTCCAAATTAGGTAAAGCGTGATTTCAAATATTAGGTCTCCATATTTATCCAGTCAATAATTATTTTAATTAGGCTTGGCGGCGAAGGAGAGCATTTGTGATATTCTTCTGTCCGGGAAAATTGTCGTATTAAAATTTTGAGGAATTTTTAAAAAAAAAAAATTTATAAATATAGAGAATGAACCTTGCTTGGGAGAAGATAATGCCAAATTAGGCTTATTTGATCCGCTTATGACCCCTGAAAATACCGTCACTGCAAAAATTCAATCCTCAAGGCAGGGAGGGTGTGCGAGTAGGTAAATGCTATTTGCTGATTCATTCCTCTCTTTAATTATTTGCGCGCATTATGTAATATGACTCTTTATAGACCCCATTTTTTCCCTTCTCGTATCTAATCATGCAAAACACATTACACTACCAAAAAGTCCGCGTCGGATCCACCTTGCTCTATGATATTCCTGTTATGATAAAAAATGGTATCAAAACATTTGCATGTTCGCGAGTCAATTGTAAACATTTAATAGAGGCACTCTGTCTTTCTTGTGAATTAAATTGTAGATTTTTGCTCACTCCTCCCGATCAATCTATAAGCTTTTATTATCTCCCTTCTGTGACTCTTGCGAAAAAATATTTTTATATGTGTATAAAAACGATATCTTGCAACCAATGTCTTATATACTCAATAAACCCTGTAATTTCTGAAGTCATCGATCTAAGATGAAGAATACAGAATGCCAGTTAAAGATGTGACTTTTCGAAGGTTGAGAAGTGATTGTGAAAGCCCTCAAAAGCTTACGGGCGATTGGATAAAGAAAATTATCTCCAGTAAACAAGGCTGGCGAAAAGCCGAAATTGCATCTGAAGTGTGACTTAGATGGCAGATCTCGTGACTATGGAAAGCAGGACAAGAGAGTGAACACATGAACTTGTTTTAGAAGCTGTCCGTTCAAATTAACACAAGTCGAATTTCATGGTTTGAAGATAGTTGGCAAATGAAGATATCCTACACACCCATTCACAAAAGAAATATTCATATGGAGATAGGAGGACTATTTTTTTTGTTTTCTTTTTGAAAAAAAATCTACTATTTGATATATTTTTTGTCTGCTATTCATAATAAATAGTTAGCTCACCTATCATACACATATATTTCATTTTTAAATAAAGCTCTCCTTCCCAGCCCTCGTCCCCGCCCCCCTATCCCTCTTTATTTGCAGAAAATAATTTTTTGCGCGTTGATAACCTTGAAAAATGAGATGCGCCGCTAAATTGAATGATCAAATTTAATACAGATTTTAAGAATTTTCATATTTGTAGATGAGGAAAAATAAAAAATGCAATACTACACTGGCTTGGAATCTTCAGCAAAAATCTGATCTAGAATAGCCAGGTAAGGTGTACATTCATTGGGAGTTTTTTTCACTTCTATGAGCTTCTGTAATAAAAGTCCCTTTTGTCGTATTTTATCTAATCTGAGAGCATGGACCCCCTCCATCTCTTTTAGTTTGACGACATGGGCCATGTCCATCTCTTTAAGTTTCATGAGATGGGTGAGTTTCATCTCCTTCAGTTTTAATTTTGAGTGAGAATCTGATTTTAAAGCACTCTCTAGCTCAGATCTTTGGAGAGCTGCCTTCTCTGCCAGTTTTTCAGTAGATTTTTCAATTTCCTGCCTAAATTTCTGCAAAATTTCAGCTGCATACTCACTGGTCATGAAAAGATTAGTGCATCTTTTTTTCGAGGGTCTTTCGTCATGTACTGATTGTACAGGAGTAGTTTGGTCTTCCAGAGTAGCTGAATGACAATTTTGTAACCTTTTCTTGGATCTCATATTACGTGGAAAAATGGTAGATGTAGTGGGAGTTGAAGTTGTGGGGGCAGATGTTGCCATTTGCCAGGTATTTGAGCTGTCAGATTCATTCCCAGAATCTGTGTTTAGATCGGCAACATTGCTCAATTCCTCACCAATTTCAAGTTCAAGCTCGTCATTATTAACTGAGTTACCGTTGGTACGAGGTGTCACGTTTGAAATTTTTGCAAATAATGCGTCCATTCTATCGTAGAATGGGCATTGGTCGTCAAGTTTTGCAGCTACTGTATTGATCCCTTTTCTTTGATCAGCTGCTGTTATTTCTACTCCGTCTTGCGCCATTTTTTTCGCTTTCAGATATTGCTCCTTGTAGTAACGGAGTCGGTGATACATCTGGTGTGTTTCCAGGTTTAATCCATTACGTGAATTTTGCTTTAGATAGCTAGATAACTCATCCATCATACTCATTTTAGAGCGCACTCTGCCATCAACCTTGGCCTTATCACCTGTTCCATATAAGGCATTAAAGTTATCTTTATTTTCTAGCCAATTAACTATATTATTGTAGTTCTCTCTCGATAATCTAATTTTTGAAGATAAGTTTCCTGAAGACTTTGTTAGCAAAGATCTGATACTTGCGGCTGTTTTCTCTAGCTAGCTCCTGGTCTAGACTTACTGTGAGCAAAGGATTCTGTTGTTAGGCTAGTTGCTGCTGTGTCTAATGTTACTTCAGATTTTGGGTTTCCTACAATTACAGGTGTGGTTGTCATATTTACACCCACGAGTACTATGTATAACTTGTGTATTGGTATTGACACGTAGTATAACAGTTTAAGAATAATTCTATATCTTTTATTCTAGCCTGAGGAGGAAAATAAAAGCTACTATGATTAATCTCTGAAGTATTAAAAATGTTCTTAGCCTCGTCCAGACGCGCGAAGCTATTTTCTTGAGAGCTTTGCATCTCAAAATTACATAATCTGAATGAGCCAGGCACGGGCCTAAAAGGGAAACAAAACTCAATTGCGACACTTCCCCACAAAACAGACAATTATTAAAAGCACAGTACATACACCCTGTCCAATGCAACCTTTCTAAATGCGAATATTTTAGGCTACCAAGCATTTGCACTTGGAAAGGGTTCCCAGTACTACAGTCATTTCGTGATATAAGGATGCTTTTTTCAAGTCTAGGAAGCCCTATGTCAGAATCTCTGTTACAAGAATTCAATTTGGGAGATATGTTATCTGTCAAATTGTATTCTTACAATGTCAGCTTTGATTGATTTTTGGGGGGTTGAGATAGGTTTCGTTATAGCGCGACTCGCGTCTCGGCAGTAAGCTCGCTTCTATGAATTTCGGCCGGGGAATAAAATCTAAATGTCTCTAACGGGTAAGTAAGCGAGGTCGGACATGTGACTTTACCGGCTAAAAAAAGGGACTTCAACATTCGGACTTGGTCGTTTCTGGAAGATCAAGGACCTGATCTATGGACACTTATTTTTACCTACAGCTAACGCGCTTGGCAAGTGGACTATCAAATTAGGATTTAATATGCGACTCTGAGTGTTTGCCTAAATCGACTTGCACTAAATCTTTTCCAGTTCAAGTTACCAAGTCGACCTGTGCATAAGTTTATCTACGAAGACTGCGACCCGCGTCAGACAGTACGTGAGCCTTCTCCATCGTCAGATTGTATACTTTGTACTTAATCACACAATGTCTCATTGCACAACTATTACGAGACTCTGCAGATCTTTAACAGCAAGTTTGAGACTAAAATGTATGTTTGACTTCTACTTAAAGAATGAGATAACTAACACTTTGATATATTGCTCTTCGTCTACTCCTGAACCCTGAACTCCTGGGAAGAATCAATTTACTTGCATATTACTTGTGTATGAAAGACAATTGGTAGCGTAATTAGTACAGAATATACAGCCCCTGTTTATGGCTCGCTTAGTGCTCCCTAAGGGATTAGTCAGAATTCGCTTGCCCACGTTATCCGGCTTAATAGTTCGGATCCTCAACATTTAGATCATCCTACAATATGTCAATGCTGTAAACAACGCGATGCACTATTTAATAAGCATATAATTGGATAAACAGGTATATTCAGCGATGGTATCAGGAGTATTGCTGGTGGCAGACCTCTTGGTAGCTATTATTCAGTATCCCAATATCCTCCATCATCAAATGCAGCGCACAGTTTCGATAGTAACGATAAAGATATCAAAGGCGATATCAAATCGACTGGAGCTAATTGAATGCTGGTCAATTATAATTAATGAGTGAATTAAATCGTCGTAGAAAAGATAACAATTTTATAAGATGCGGAAATAAAGATTATCGGGACCCAACTGTCTCTTTCTTCCTTCTCTGTATCCCGAGACTGGAATCAAAGTTTCTTCTTCGTATGTTGATGAAAAATTTCAAGATGATGAAAATATAAATGAAACAGACGAAATGTTAAAAAAGTAGCCTCTTGACAAAGTCGTATTCAGGGGCCAAAAAGGATGATACATCATTTTTTATAGATACAATAACAAACAATATTTATTTCGTACTGACTCTGATTGATAATGGATGTGATTGTCTAGCTATTGTGAGTAACCACATAGTACGCAAGGCAAATCTATCGAAAATTAAAATATCATCCCGTCAACACGCTGAAACTACAGAGAGGAATCTAAAGGGGAAAAATATAAGATCGGAAATGACCTAGATCGAACCTGGTATTGATGGACACTAAAGAACTTTATATTATTTCCCAATTATCGCATGAACTAATTCTCAGAAAACCTTGGATGGAGCGGGAGCACGTTATTCACCATGCTAGGCAGCATTTTATGGAGATTTATCAAATAGTCGTAATTATCGAGCCTAAAGAGTCTGGGAGAGAGACGCGAAAAGAAGTAAAGCTAGTATTAAAAAAAAGCATATGTGGCGAATCTATCGGCAGGAGTATTTGTGATAACCGTGAGAAAGACTCGAATGTTTATGGGAGCTAAAACTTATTATCTATTTTCAGTAAAAAATGTGAACACTAAAAATACACTTTCAACTATAGGATAAAAAGCCATTGATTTAAAAAAACTTACATTCCAATATAAGAAATTTGCCGACTTGTTCAAGTAAGAAGTAATAGACCAACTACCGCCTCAATGCCTTGGCTTTAATCACGAAATTAGTGTAGATATTGAAAAGGAACTAATGTAGGGTCTACTCTATGGCATTTCAAAGGATGAGCTAATGGTGGTGAGGAAAACACTGACATAAAAACCATACCTGTGCAAGTAGCTCATCTGCTGGGACATCGGAGTGTTCTGTTCGTAAGCCAGGAGAAGGACTGCGTGTCTGAGTCTATTCATGCAATTTTCTACTAATCCATGAGTGTGGAAAAGGTGTCTATCTTTCTCTATATAGAATGCTCATTCTTCAGCTCGATAAATGACATTGTAGAATCTCATTCTTGGTTCTCCTAAGATGTCAATCCTTCTATGATGTGAGCTCAAATACCCTCTTTTTTTTTTCCCCGTCCAGATCAATTTCAGCCCCAAAAAATTTGGCCAATGATTAATTTTTAATCATTGATAAAGTCTTAAGGTAGTCTTATATATTTTGAATCTATACCAAAGCGTGGAAGATTGAGTCGTCTAGACAGATAATAACCGATATCTGTGACTGCAGGAACCGAGGTCGATTTAATTTAATAAATTATCACACAACAGTTCTGGGTGAAATTCATATACAAAACAGTCACCAACTAGTTCTACGGTCCTTAACTTGTTACTCTGATTTTCTTTCCTACAGTCTTTTATAATAGTTGTTACTCTCGTCATTATTTCTATTTAGTACTAATGAACATGAATTGGAAGATTATGGACAGGACTTTTTTTTTTTTTTTTTTTTTTTTTTTTTTTTTTTTTTTTTTTTTTTTTTTTTTTGCAGGCATAAGAACTTTAGCTGGGATATGCAGCAGGAAAGACAAAGTCCAGACTTCATCAAAATAGACAATTTGAAAATTGTTTTGAGTGATAAACTTCGCGAAAAAAAAAAAAAAAAAAAAAAGATTCGAAAAAAAAAACATTTGGGCCCATCGCATTCTCTCATGGGTCTAGAAAATTCATTCTGTTATGATCTGACCGTTATCTTCAGATTAGACGAATGCCTAAGCGCGATAGCAAGCCAGAAAGAATACTGTCCACGCGCGATCGACTATTTTAATCAAAACTCTAATCTGCCACTTTCCAGGGAGGGTACATACTTGCCAGAACTCAGTCAATCTATTGCCAATATATTGTCAATATATTGCTAATACACTACACATATTGAAAATGATCGATATCACCAAGTACAGGTATGAATTGAGATTATGGTCTAACGGCGATGTTCAATAGGGATTATGCGTCATGAGTAGACTAGTATCTATAAGTAGCTGTTATGTAATCATAGTTATTCTCTCTATCACATGTCTCGCGCACGAAATAGCAGGGCTTGCTGCTTCCCTTGCATAATCCTGATGGATTTCATAGTGAACTCTCTGTGGATTTCATGACTGACCTACCGACAATGGATAAGTCGGATCCTTGTTATTTTGATGCTAATTGCTTTTAAAAAAAAAAAAAAAAAAAAAAGCATCACATTGGACTCAATGAGAGTGCGGAAGAACAAGTTCGAAATTTATTCAACTTAATGTAGATTAGAAAGCTAAGTAGGTACATCTAACCAAATATAGACAAGTCGAAATATAATAATAAATCTAGAGACGCGATTTAGTATATATATATATATATATATATATATATAATATGCAATATAAGTGTCCACATAATTACCGAATTTCTACTCTCCAGCGTTTAGCAACTGAATAAAAGCATGGAATTTATTGTAAATTAGGATAAAAGTAAATTAGTATCTACTAATCATATTTTCAGAGATTGGGTTCGTGGAAGCTTTTACTATTTACAAAATTGCTGCAAGAAGATGACTAATTATGTGGACACTCATTTGGCCGCAATTTAATACCTAGTATGTAGCCTGGGCACCTACCCCACTTGAGACGGGAGATGGTTGGTTCGAATCCAACAGACCTAACCACATTTCGCGCGGTGGATATTTACAGGATGGTGGAGGCATGTCTGGATAATCCAGGGTTTGTAGTTTCCTTGGATGGATGTTAACGGTTGAGGGTTGACCAATGGCGAAGAAAAAGTGATTGTACTTCATAGTGGCATCTACAAATGGAATCTGAGGCATGAGTGTATCTAATGAAAAAGTTGAATCATCTAAAATGTAAATAAACACTGTCACTGTGTCATAGCCTAGAGGCTGCATACACGTTATTTGAATTAAAAAAAAAAAAAAAAAAAAAAATACCTAGTATCACCAGCATTTGCAGCTATGACAGCCTTAATTCGCCTCGGCATAGATGCTATAAGTGTTTGGCAGGTATTTGCAGATATCAGAGACTATTCTCTCTCAGCTCGTTTCCCATAATTCCCCCCCACGACTTTCGGGGTTTTAGTGTATTGCCCTAGTCTTCTCTTCAGCTCACTCCAGAGGTGCTCTCTATTGGGTTCAAATCTGGAGATTGAGCTGGCCATTTCAAGCGTTTTATATTTTTTGGAGTCTAGATATGCTAATGTGACCCGGGCTGTATGTTTGGGATCGTTATCCTGCTGGAAAATCAACTGATCCACCGAGGGCATATCCCCGAAGAGACATGTTGCCTCTATACTACGCATCAGATTTTCATCCAGGATGCTTATATACTGCTTTGCAGTCATCCTTCCTATCACCTGAGCAATTGCGCCTGATCCAGACTATGCCATGCATCCCCATACCATTACATTTACTCCTTCTAACTTAACTGTTGGCATTGTACAATCATCCTCATTCTCCTTCTGCCAGGTGTACATTATTCCATCACTTGAAATTCGGTTGATTTTGGTCTCATCAGACCAAACTACCTTCTTCCAATCCTTAACAGTCCATTCTTTGTACCTCAATGCGAATTGAAGTCTAGCTTTTTTTGTGTCTAATTGACAACGCTGGCTTTTTTTGCCTTCTCTCGTGCCTTCAAACCCGACTCGCGAAGGGCATTTCGTATCGTTTGGGTGGATACACATGTTCCAGTTGACTCTTGCAAGATAGCCGCTGCTTGTTTGGGTGTTTTTTCACAAGCCCATGAGTTATATTACGGACAATTTCTCGCTTGTCCCGGGGAGATAATTTTCTTCTACCCCCCTCTCCGCCACTGCCGATACTTGTGAGCGTCTTACGGATATTACTGATAGCGGATTTGGAAACAGTGAGTCCCATTTGCGGTTTCGCGGCACGATTTTCCTTCCTTAAGAAGCTTTATGATTTGCTCTCTGGTCCTTCTGCTCAACTTCTTCATGGTGTCACGGTTACTTTTCACAACATGTCAAACTTGTTTCTCACCATTAAAAAATAGTACAGATGTTTACTAACGATTATAATGGGGAAATTTTAGGATAATAGAATGAACATTAAACGATTTGCGCTGTCATAGCTGCAAATGCTGGTGATACTAGGTATTAAATTGCGGCCAAATGAGTGTCCACATAATTAGTCATCTTCTTGCAGCAATTTTGTAAATAGTAAAAGCTTCCACGAACCCAATCTCTGGAAATATGATTAGTAGATACTAATTTACTTTTATCCTAATTTACAATAAATTCCATGCTTTTATTCAGTTGCTAAACGCTGATGAGTAGAAATTCAGTAATTATGTGGACACTTATTTTGTATGGTGTATATATATATATATATATATATATATAAGATTCATAAGTTTAAGAAACATGATCTTTTCATTGGTATTTTTTGAGATATATGTGTATATCCTCTTCTAGATGATATTCTTCGAACCTTTATATTTCCATCATCCATCATCCATCAGTTAACGGAGTCCTTACTGACTAGAGCCTTCGTTTGAAGAGAATCTAACGCTTACACATAACAGTCCATTAGAGAGCAAATACTTCTGTGGTTTCATAATAGAAGCCCAATATAATGTGGAATTATGTCATGACGAGATTGCTACTTGTTGTCAAGTAACCCGAACACACCTCTTTAGGCGTGCTGTTAAAAAATATTAAATAAGACTGTTGATCTTGTATAATCCAACCAGTCTGACATATTCTTAATAGTTGGTAATATGTTAGCGTTTAGTGAGACTATATGCTGGTATATGTGTGGTAGGGGTCCATATTTATTCAAATTTACTGTCATCAGTATTTTGTAATTTCTCTATCAACTAATTTTGATGAATATATATGTGTCGTATATATAGTAAGCAAAGGCATTTTCTATGTGACTATTCTTAATGTCTATTGGTTGTTATTTAATTAACTTTTTTCGAAGGGTAGCGTTAGTATCAATATTGAAAATAAATCTTTCCTACCCCATTAATTCTTTTGCAGTTGCATAGAAAGCCATTATGTCGGCGTCAGTAGTTGATGTTATTACTGATGCCTGTTACTAATGGCTGTGAGTTTGATGGTCTAATTCCTTTCTTATCTCCTCATCTCAAAAGGCCCTCGCATTACACCTTACTTTTTATTTTGGAGAATATCATTACCCTGCCTAGAGTAGAAGATGGTAGGAAAGAAAGACATAAAGGAGAATAGTTTCCTTTACTTAAAACTTGTGGCTTAATGTCGATGATCTTTGTTCGATATCTTCCCGATCAATAGTTTTTCGTATTTCTATCACTCCAGATGACAGCTGTTCACCGCTTTTAATTCAAGACGAAATATTGCTTTAATCTGCGAACCTAACTTCTATTTAGGATAATAATATAGATTAATAAATAGTAAAGAATGCTACCAATTCATACAACCATTTTCAAGACTTCAAAATTGAGACAAGAGTAGAGTTGATCGTTTTTTGCTGGGATTTATCAAAACTTGAAGGTAGTCATGAAAATAATTTTTCGTAGCTTATTTCATGATATCGGAGTTTTATTAGAATAATTCTGGTAAAGATTTTGTACTCATTCTAATCCAATCTAATGCGTTATTTGTCAATCCACACCCAAACTATAAACTTCTCTTTGTTTTAAAAAATAATCGGTAATTGGATGACTACTGCAGATACTAATGGTAAGTCAATCTTTGGATTTAGACTTTATCACAAGCCCATCATTTACTTTCAGCTATATGGCGACACTTTTTCAACTATAATATCTTTAGGCGAATTTTTGAAGAGGCCGATTCATGGAATTGTATAATACTGTTTTTTTTGATGAAAATGATTATGTGATTATCACAAGTTCATGGGAAATTTTTCATAGACAAGTCCCGATGAAGGTATTGATTATTGGGAGAATGATGTGGTATCAATAAATTAAGTCTTAGAAGATATTGATATCCATAAAGGTTCATAGTATGCAGGATTGCTGATATCGGCCGATAGGCTTTTGATAGACTTTAAGAGTAGGGTTTGAACGTACAAATTTTATCATAACAGAGTAATTTTTAAATTTGTCGACAGGCTAGCACAAAGAAGGGCCAGTTTTTACATCAGTTGGAACCTTTGAAGCCCGAATGCTATGTGTAAATAGAGAGAACCTCTATATCCTGTACAGTTACAGAATATGTAGGAAAATATTTGCAGTAGAAATATACGAACAGTGGAGCCTAGTCGAGAAAATCTATTAAAGCGAAATAATAGACATTTTCAACAAAATTTTGGGATAAGAACTTCTGAAATAACGTTTTTAGTTTATCAAAGGCTCTCTAGTCTTTGTAATTAAGCTCTCCTCTGTGCTGATAGGTCCATCGCCAATACCTGTCATGATTACCCTACTAACACCATTCTGTAAGAGGTCAATAGCTCGCTCATCGAATCCATCATTTGTTATGGGACTGATAGTTTTGCCCCTTGTATTCCACCCATCAACATGGCCTAAAATCCCCTTTAAAATTCCTGCTACTAGTTTCTCGTCTTCTTCCTGATAATATATCACTGCGTTTGGACCCGCATCAAAAGTGTAAGCTGCAACAGTGCGATTTGATGTACGATTCAAATCCTCAACCATTCTTATTGCTGCCCGAGAAGTATCGTTCAAATAAAAAATTGGCGGAAACGTATCAAGGCACGTCGCATGAAAATTATTACTATCTGACATTGTCACCTTGGCAAATGTCTCAAAATTTTTGTCTCTGATCGCATTTTGCATCAATTCTATATTTGCTGGAGCAACAACTTCTACGCGTCGTTTAAAGAGCTCAGATGTTTTTGTAGTGGCTTGCATACCAGATGTTGAGCTTACATCCTTTTTCGCCCCTGAAATCACAAGAATAAGGGCTCTCATTGTGGGCCAATGTGAGGCAGGTGCGATTTGTACTGCAATAGAATCTGATCCATTTGTTAGATTTCCCATCTGCCATTCGACAAAACCACCGAATAGCGATCGACAAGCACTTCCGCTTCCCTGTCGTGCAATACGAGATAGATCTGTAGCAGACACTGGTAACTTGTAGAGATTTGCAATAGCAAAAACTAATGCCGCAAAGCCTGCGGCAGAGCTAGCAAGGCCTGCAGCCGTAGGGAAATTGTTTTTAGAGACAATACGTAAGGGAAGATGAGAAATTTTAGGCAGTGAGGAGTCAGATGATTCAATATTAGAGCGAAGGGTGCGCAATTCGCGAAAGCATGCTTGTACGCGTGCATTGGTAACATCTTCAGTCTTGGAATTCAAGAGAAGAGAATCTTCAGATCCAAAAGAGGCCGAACATGATGCTGTAGTATGCGCTCGTAAATCAGACTGGGAGAGCGTAACAGAAATGGAAGAATTCGTTGGTAGATTCAACGTTTGGTCACGCTTTCCCCAGTATCTACAATCCTCAATCAGTCAGTTTGGTTCGTAATCATATCAAATTGAGGAAGTTTTTACTTCACGACAGCAATGTTCACAGGCGCCGTTACGCTGGCTTGATAAACTTCTACGTCCGACATTTGTGAAGAATTTAAGATTAATGAGCGAATGACGAGCTATAAGACTGTACAATGTTTTTGTTGACTCGCCGCAGTCATTACTTTCACGATATCAAAATTGGACCAGTGGAAGGATTGGTATGAGGATCCTAGTAAAAGTGACCCCACATTGAATGTTCCTGTCATTCAACGCTGATGCTTGAATGCACACTGTATGCGATAACAAGCATTTCACGCTGTTGATGAATGTTTATCTTCGCGGATGGCATATGCCATTTGCGAATGGATTGTGAGAAGAGTCTACATTCGAAATTGGACTGAATTGATTCAAACCCAATGCTATACAACACGGCAACCCAAATATTGAATTATTTATCTCTAATACTAATCGATTAACCGTTACAATAGCTATCACAACACTTATAAGAAATAAAATCGAAAATTTTGTCCATAAATTAGTGAATTATATTGGGTTTCATGAAGAATATAACTTATGAGTTTAAGAATTTACTATATCCACTATCGTAAGCTCCCTTCCAGCTTATCTATAAGCGCTACTTTAGTACGAATAGCCAGACCTGATAAATTAACACACTCATGCTCGTGTATTTGGCAATATAATTTAAATCTTATGCTTCGCTAGTAACATTAACATCTCTTCGTATCAAAAGACCTTCGATATTGGCAAGAGACCCCTTCTTGCTCATTTGCAGATGCCTCTCGAGCTGTTAGTGTGAGCCAGACCTCTTTTGTACTATTGGAAATAAAAAAATTTGTCCAATGTAACTATTAATGACGCCGAACTCTCTTGTGGGAGTCAGTCGCTTGATAGTTTCTGAAGAGGTTAGCACCTTATGTTTACGAGGGTAGGGCTCATCTGATATCCTACTAAATTACATTTTGTTATTTTTTGAAGTCCTATGTTCTCTTAAAACCTTTATGGTGATGCTATCCCAACTTCATAGTGCTGAATACTATGCCTTTTTGAATATTTTTTTGACCATCCTGATACCTGCATTCTTTGTTGCTTCTTGAATCATTAAAACTGATTCTGGCTCAGGATTAAGCACATATTCAGATTCGAATGTGCCTTGATTTTCAATTTGATGCATAATCTCATCCTCATATAACTTAACTCATTCTCAAATAATTCCAAAATTAGGAAGCTTTAGATTGATGTAGTGATTCGCTGATTATTTTCAAACTAAAAATCACAATTACTTTGCCTCAAAATTTAACAGTATCAATCAGATAGTTATCTTGGGGCTTTAGAATGAGGGCATATGGTGTCTCTTTAGTTGAGTCTTCTTGAGAAATTATAATTCTGAGCTCCCTTCGCTTTTGACTATCAATTCAATCGAAATATGACGTTCACCTTCCGAAAAGTAACTCGGAAAGTGCATGTATGATAGATGATTTTTTTCGAGTATTCATAGCAAGTGTAATCTCTAATAAGGAATTGGCATACTTAGAAAATTGATTGTCCAACTTCGAAGCTCATAATTTGCTTTCAAATACTTCATTTGCTTGTACTATTAAACCTTACGTCTGTGGGGAGCTAGGAGCTTTATTAACTGGTCGCATTCATAATATGATAAGAGAATAAGTAATGCTATTTTAAACCTTTTTCAATTGTCCGCCTGGAAAGATTTAGTTCCGAATGTTGGAATGTCGAGATGCATGTACTCGAGCTGCACTCTATCGAACTGCACACAATCGAGCTGCAATTAATCGATCTACGCTTAATTGTATCGAGATTGATGTATACCACACATGCAATATATAACACAACGGACTCATACCTCTTGGGCTCTGATATGTGGTGAAAACCCACTATCATTAGATTCAGAGACGCATAAATATCGGTTTCAAACACATTTCATCTGATCACAAGAATTTGATAGGGTAGATCACTTTTTTTTCACTCACGCTGCCTAAATTCTTCAATAATAACTCATCTTAGTATATTGAAAACGGATAAACATTAGCCAGGTGACACCAAAATTTGATGAGATTATGAAACTAACATAAGCTACAGCTTATACAAAACAGTTAAATTTATAAAATATCCCAAGTAAGACTATGAGAGCAGTTTACAACAATATCAGAACCCATCTTAAGTCTTCAATCTTCCTGCAAAATGTCTAAATCAAATAGATCACGAGAACCTAAATTGTCACAGACAGGATCATTGATGTTAAAGATACGTGAACGCAAGACTACACTTTATTGGTCAGCTGAATTTTGGGAAACTCTTACCAAAGTCTATCTCACGAAAAGCGCCCTGAACGAGCTTAATCACCAGAATAGACACTTATTGACTTTCAAGCTCTTGCACCAATTTGACCTAGATATTTGCCTAGAGCAGCTCAAGTCTATTTGTCAGCTCGCTAGGGATAAAGGCCTAGACTTAATCGATCTCAGGGGTGTAGGTAGTTAGCATTTTGAGTGTACGAATCTGAAATGCCTTAGCATCCAAAGCCTGACGAATATGCGATGGAATCCGGAAACGAAAGTCAAAGTAATAGTTCTAGTATGCGAACAAAATCGTCAGATACTGGTAAGGCCACCGGGCCTTCATATAAGAAATTCGAAACTATGCTCCCAGTTAGCGGGGTTCATTTATCCTATCGCGCAGAGCCAGATAAAAAATTCCCTAGTATTCCTCTCAATTTACAGGAAATTAAAGAAAGGGCAATTGAAACTCGAGCATCAGTAGATCCTACCGCATATTTAGATAGTTTATTTCATAGATTTGAAGCGATTTTAGCATCTAATAGGAAAAAACTTGAATTAACAGAGTGCCTCATTCCTATTCTTGAGAGTGGGATCCAAATCTTTATGGGACCCTTAGATTTTACTCGATTCATGCTGCGAGATCCTCAGATGCCAGTCGTCATGTCAATTATTTTATGCATATAATTGGTACTTTCCTTTTGGAAAATTCTGCATTCGATTTTAGAAAAGTTATAGCTGCGTATCAAACCCCACAGGACTTTGCGGAGGAGAAAAGAAACGAAGCAATTGAGTTAGCCAATGCAAGGGTTCGAGAAATTTGTGATGCTTCTTCTAAGGTTTTTTTAAAAGGTTGTCTAATTGGAGTTGTGAATTTAAGATTCAAAAGTTGTTTTTGCGAATTTCAAAATTCAGGGCTATGAACATAGGATTTTAAAATATTTACGTACTTATGTAGCCTGCAACCCCTCGACGATTGGTATGTTATTTTAGACTAGGCCACATCTCGTAAAGTAGCAATTAGACAGCGCGACGTCAGATTCCTTTCTCAAAACCCAAGAAAGGATTGACTTAGACGCCCAAGGAGTTCACATTAAGAGAAACGATTGTGATCTCAATCTGAGAGGAGTAGAGCTTGCCGCTGCTGCGGCGTATCAGGGTATCATGGAGATTTGACGAAATTTTCCTGGGCACAGAGGTATCCTTGAGATAACAGAGTAATCATGCCAACTATCTGCCGGAAGAGTAAATTGATGCATTAGTGATAAAATACTGAATTGTGAATTGTTATTGTTCTTGTTGAAGGCACTATATGAAACTTAGGGCGCCTTTGCAATTGTGTTGAGCGTGCTACTTTATGTGTTTGCTCTATGGACTCTCAACCTTATTGTCTATACAGACAAGTAGAATAGTACGCTCTTTCACCGTTTACATGTATAGTCTAGTACAATACTGCTGATACGAACATCGACAGTATGCTGGTGTAAAGCGGGTGGTTTAATTATACCCCAAGTTTGGCTCATAAAATGTGGCTTTGTTTAAAAAACCGGCAATTCTATGTAGGTAAGCAGGCTAAGTATGCACGTGAATAATATAAATCCAGAAGAACCGTTGTCTACTTAATAAAATCCATCATGACGTCATATGTATTATTCAGAATAAAATTATGATTAGCACAGAATTTTAAAAAAGTCTTGTGCAAGTTTATTTCATAAAATCATGCATCATGTAAATGTATTTCTAAAATTTATGTACCCTATTAATTTCTCAACACAATTAATATGCTATTTTTCCGCTCACACTCGTCCGTTACAATCGTCCCTATTCCTCCTGATCTACAAATCAATCATCCATATTCATATCTTAAGCTTTGATATGTGGTCTTCCACCCGATTTCCTGATAAAAATGGTACTCTTCGAACATCAAAAGTTATATATCGTGAATGTGCCAGTGAGATATATTCCTGGTGCCGCGCAAAAAACTATTTCAGACTTTGGGCGTATTTCTTCGTCAATTGGCACAGGTCTGATCAGTGAAGATAGTGGGTTTGATTCCATCATGCTGACAATATTCCTTTTCTGAAGACGACGATGATCATTGAATCACATTGGCGGAGGATAAAGCACGGTTTCCTCCGCCGCTTCAACCGTCAACGATTCGACATGGTGATTTGGATTCTGAAATCTCGATTGATTCCGTAAGGGCTCGATCGAATGATGGCTATTCAGAGCAACGATCAAAGAAGGGCTGTTGCTAGCTGGAGAAAGGCCTTCAAGCGAAAGTAGAGTGAACTCAGGAATCGAGAGATTAACCAACAAAGCCTACGTAAGTACCATACAAATGCGGCTAAACGGACTTGTGCATGTGAGACATTTTTGCTGAGCCGATTCCTTTTGTGTAAGCACATCGTTAATTATTTCGATGACTTACAAGATCCAATCGAGTTTTTGGTGAAAATTGTCGTTGGAGATCCTGTCCATTCTGGGTCCATCAACAGCTCATACTATTACTGGAATTTGAGACGTTAAGGGATGACATTTCTACCAATATCATCGAAGAGTCAGTCTCCAGCTTACTATCGAATTCTGATAGTTGTGAATCTTTTTAGGAATCTCGTGAGGGTAACCAATTTGCTTCTAAGGAGGATGAAACTCCAATATCATCAAACCTCCCGTTACTGAAAAGAAAGCAAGAATGGTTAATGGAGCAAGTCGATAAACAGGATACTCATGGTAACAAAAAATTCATGGAGAAATTTGAGAATATTATGTCAGGGCCATTGAGACTTCACAATGATCTTAAGCAGCTCCATAATCGGCAAACCATGCCGCACACATGGCCTCCCCAAAAAAATTTATGCAACAATTTACTACAAATTCTATGAATAATTTTAGCCGTAAGCTCCCTATTCAGAGCTAATACTATTTAACGGGATTTTGTTAGTTAATCCTACTTCAATAATTTCAATCATTCCGTACTAAAAGGGTTTACTTCTTTCTGAATCCTGGAAATGTAAAGAGTTTTGGCTGCTTTAACGATACCCTTATTTGGTTTTACAAGGCTTTAAATGATTTCTTGGGAAGAAGGCGATTAAGATTTGTTTAAACTTACATAATTACTAAAAAACCAAAGTTGTTTCTGATAGAACATATGTGCTGCATGTAGCGAGGTTGTAATTCAGTTCAGACAAGAATTGTAACACGATTAAGGGTAGGTGAAATGTCTTATGGAAATAATTGCTAGATTTAGAATCATTGAACTTGATCAGAATCGAACGAATTGGAATTGTTCAACTTTAACAATAATTTGGATTATCATATCTTTGAACTTGTAACATTATTTCCAGTATATCGGCGTGAAAGATAAGAGAGCCGCAATACTGAGGTACGAACGCCCTTTTTACAGTAAAAATTCTTGTATTTTAGTAGAGTTATATCTTCTTTATAGATAACGATAAAATAATAATTAAAAAGCGTTGGATCTTTAGAAACAGACGTCATTTAATACGATTGCATAATGTAACGGTACCACATGGACATGAATGAATAAATTTTTATCCAATATCTTATGACCACAAAACTTATGAAGGCTAGCCCGTTTTTCTTTAAATTGCGACGATCAGTGACGTCATGATGATTTTTTTTAGTACGGGACGTTATATCCATGTTGCTACTTATTACCTTGACAACCGTGGTTTCCACAACTAAAAACATGGCGGGTATATAGAACTTTAAGGTAGTGGACGTATCGTTGTAAGGGGACGCAGATGTCATAATAAAATTGAATAAAAAAGACAAGCAGTACTGTTGAAATCGGCCCTTTGATTTGCTATTTTTTTCAGGGTTTGTTGAGCAGTAATTTAGAGGGGTTGATAACTAGTAATTATCAAAATAATCTCAGGATTACCTAGCCAGTCTCAAAGCCTACCGTGGAGAGGAGAAGGGTGCGGGTGCTAGTAGCACTGGCAACCGTTTTCTTTAAGAACTAGCTTCAGGTTTTTAATTTTCTTTTCCCGTGGTGACGTCTTACGTGAACTAGAGTGCACGTGCCTTCAAGCTGAATATAAATATGGTTGCTTATGCCCCGTTTCAAAAGCTTCTCCAGTCTTTTGGCGTTCCATTATGCCTATGAATTGGTTACATAAGCAGAAAATTTAAGTGAAACACTTGATTCTTTTGACAAGACTATTAGCCTCTTCATATTTCCGAATTGCCTAGAAAGAAATAAAAATGCCTTTTAAAATCCCGTTGTTCACATACTTGAGCACATTTCAGTGATCAATAAGTTCAACGGGTTCGCTTGTGGCATACAATTTTGGTACTTGAATTTTTAGTTTAAAATTGTCCAAGAGATTTTCCTATTCCATTCAAACTACCATTATTAAATTGTCTGAAAGTTACGCTATCACAGCTCTTGTCTTTATATTTTTTTTTTCATCTTTCTCCCATGGTCTATGGAATATAAATTACCTATATGATCGCTATCAGTCTATTTTGAAAAAACTCTCACCAAAAAAAATTGGGTCAATTATTTTTGCAAGATAATGCTCAGGTTATCGCACATCTAATTGTTGATCATGAGTCTAAATCTAATAATCAACTCCTCTAAAGTCATTAATCGTGATAAAATGATGGATCTAAATGGACTTCTATACTTCCTACTATTTTAATGGCGTCAAGATAGCTTCAATCACTTCACATGATTGAGTAAAAGATTAGGGTCATAAAGCGCAATTGAGAGTCGTCATAATAAATCACTTCTTGCTTGAATGTCAGTTGGCTTCATTAATCTTCAGATTGAGCTTCTCTAATGGGAAGTAAGTCAAATTCATGGGCTCTTCAAATTTCCAAAGTCTTTAGAATTACAATTTGATGGAACGTGGCGTACAACCTTAACCACTAGTTTTACTTTTTAATATATACAGCATGTACATAATAGGGGTGAAAGGGAAAATTTTACTGACAAGAATAACAAATCAATTATGTACAATGCAACCGGTTCTCATAACCTATTGGAATATACCTCTAGTTAAGGTGATGATCCTCTAAAGATATATACAGAGGTTTTGATAGCAGTGGATCTTCAAGCGTATATTATTCTAATTATCCTCTAAGCTTGCTATCTAATCTAACACCACTCACAAAGAAACTATTTAGAAATACTTTTTGTACAGGGATACATTTCATATATTACATACTCACATTAATGCCAAAACCACATCAACATCCAAACCCAAATCAATGACATGCTGCTGACAATAATCTCAACAGGAAGGTAATTAGTTAATATAACAATGGTCATCCTCACCAATTCCATGTATAAATCCAAATCTCATTTAATCAAAATAACGGGGAGCCATAAAACAGCTTTCTATCAAATATCATGATCTTTTATTTCTTTATTTCTTTTTTTTTAA
Organism: Oidium heveae; assembly: GCA_003957845.1. NCBI lineage: Eukaryota > Fungi > Ascomycota > Leotiomycetes > Helotiales > Erysiphaceae > Oidium > Oidium heveae. The sequence goes on along the minus strand of QVIK01000134.1, from coordinate 16,886 downwards.
AAAAAGCTGAACTGAGAAACATGCTGGATAGGTATACCATGTGCTTACTTTATGCAACTATTCGACATCGACGGGCAGGAGCCAGCCTAGTCATGAAGTGACTATCAGGCTTAATCAGAGATAACTTTAAATGATAAAAAAGGAGGTATGAAAAATTAAATGAACAGATGTTGTGGGATCAATTGATGTTTTAAAGAAACAGAGCAAGTCCAGTATATATTCAGTTTATCCTTAAAAACCACGACAATTAAGTCACAACTAGAATTCTAGTTTATGTACAATGAATACGGTATTCTATGGTCTTCTTTAAATTTCCAGATAGGCAATCTATGTTGATTAGCTCTATCAGAATCCATATGTTTCAAACTATTTTGGCATCGTCAAAATGATCGTCAGGGGGTTAACCCGTAACAGCAGAATTTACAATTCCGGGTCACTAAGAACAAGAGTGTAGAATAGCCAATTCTTTACTCGCGGAGCGTGGAGGGAATCCAGGAGGCAGAAATTGGGTTGCAAATGTTCTTAAGCGCACACCTAACTTGAAATCACAAAAGAGTTGTCTTTTGTGGTCTAAAAGAGCTTTTTCTTGAGACCTGCGAGGTTACAACTATGTTGATGACTTGGCTTTTTTTCTAACCTCAACTTTACATGATTTAATCTTTGCCAAGATATTACTAGTTTGAAGTGACAAAACTTTGTTGGTTGCCCAGCAAGTGCTTTTTAAAGAGACTCAATCATCACCTTTGATTACAAAATCTCAAATCTCGTTCGTGGTATCAAGGACTCACCATATGACATGTAAGTAAACTCAATTGTACTACATTCTCAGTAATTTAATTCAATACACACAAAGAGTTATTTAGAAATGCAAAAAATTTGGTCCCCAAACATGATAAATGTTAACTGGATTTTCTTTGGCTAATGAGAATCAAGCATTGAAAGAGTTATAACTGCTTCTGTATTTCCTACCCATCATCATGAGGATAATATCTATTATTATTTCCCCACTAAACTTTCAAGATATAGAAGTGGTGAAACTCAATTTACTCTGACGAAGATACAATTAAACAATTGTCTTCATATTATTATAGAGGTTCCCAAGCAAGCTTGTCCTAGAAATACTCTTAGAAATCCACTATTGAGTTACTGACTGGGCAAAAATTTGATAGACATAGGCAATGGCTGTTGTTTTGAAACTTTGATCTCTCAGAGAAAATTCCAGTTTGATAAGAGTTGACACGAGAGCTCTTGAGCTCCTAAAATTTCCTCTAAGTCTCTAAAATAATAACGTTGGTAATTCGTTTATTCAAAGGCTAGAAGTAATTTTAGAAAGATAAACGGTAGATTAACTCGAAGATAATTCTTACGGTTGAGACGAGTGCCCCACCACGTGAGGAATAATGAAAGACCAACAGTCTCAAACAAACGAGCGACAGTTCCAACTGCAATAGTGTCTAGCGGACGTTTTTCAGTAAATATATGGGCAATAAACTGACAGAAGTTAGCGATTGGAGATTATTTTTCGTGTCATTAGGTAATTACGGATGGAGCAGATGATGCCATAAATATTAAGCTACCAAGAAACGTTGCACTCTTGAAACTTAAAGTGCTAGTAGCATTTATGAGCGCACCAACCCCATAAGATTGGATGGCACTCCCAACGATTGATGTCCCCCAGGCAGCTGTTGCAGAAGCAGTTTCCTTTGAATTGAAAAATTCTTCTTTTGAATTCGCAGACAAAGCACGGTCATAGGTATCACCAAATACTGGGCCTAGGATTGCAAGCGAAGCAATGTGATTAAAAGCAGTTCCTAAAGCAATAGCAGAAGGCCTGACTTGAGGAAGATCTGTAAAAAAAGAATATATTAGACACTGTTTCAAAAATATTGCTCTTCTTGAATTAGCTCTTCAGACAATGTCGTCGTTGGCAGTTGTTAACAGAAAAAAAAAAAAATATATACACACAATGGAGAGACATAATAGCGCTTCACTTGATTTTTTGATATACTAGAAAGGTAAATTTTGTCAGAAAAAAGACGGAAAGCAAATTTTCTATCTAGGATTTGAAGACGTGAAAAAATTCAGAAACGGTCGTAGAGCCTGTCAAAGCGATTTGTTTTGAGCTCAATAAAAATTGAGGTAAAAGAGAAGGTGCGAAGATGCGTAAGTGCACCAGCGAAGTAAATGATGACGTCTTGTGAATAAGCTGGAAGCTTGAGAGCGATCATGAGCATCGAGTAACCTTAGATTTGTGGATCATATCAAGAGCCGAGACCTATAGTTTTTGAGATGGAAGTAAAGCATATGTATGCCTCCTCGAGAAGGCTTGAATCACGTCACAACTATAGATCTTACACAAGCTCTGTTCTCGGATTTTTTTTGGCTTCGTCACGACCATAAATTTGTCACGTGATTTAAGAATATGATGACTATAAAAAGCAGCAGCAGCAAAATCTTCTAGGTTTCCATTTTGATGACAATCTTCCATATGATTATTTCAAAGCCCAAAAAGGAATAGTACCAGTGCAAAGTGGAACGGTGAGCGTCTAGTCCTACCCAGTGTCTCCACATGGTGGCACTTGAGAATCACTTCTCCGCAGTTAGGACTTGAGCCAAAAATAGGGACATACTGATTGCCCCATAGATTCCATTGGGCCAGTTAAAGTCTCTCATTATGAAGACCTAAAGTATAACACTATTTTTCTCTCAATATGAGACACTAGATGTGCAGTGGCTTTTATCATTCAAAATCCACTACTAATCGACATAATCCCAATGGTCTTCAACCTAAGGCAACGTTTTCTTCACGGATCTACTGATGATCAATCTAGGAATAGAAGTGCGATGAAGTCTATATTTTGAACAAATTAAAAAGCCCAACTTGAACAGGCCGTTAACATTGTAGTCAGAATATCGTTTTTGAAGAGGTTTTATGCAAGTCGAAATTAAATTCCTCTCTGAAAATTTTAGTCTGGAATAACAAAACTTCTCGTTGAAAAAGAAGTTCAAGAGCTATATTTAGAGCATTTCTGGTTAATTTTCTCATCGACTTTTGACAGTTGAGACGTATCTTATATGTTCCTGTACTTTCGTTTGGATGTAATAAATATATTTTTTCAACAATATGGACTGAGAAGCTACATTTTCTAGATGTTATCTTAATACATCATTTGATATGTATGCTAGCTAGGAGTAACATTATTATCAAATCCAGTAAGACGATCCAAATGATATTTAGGACGATAATCAAAAGTTATTTTAGAAATTTTCAAATCTGCTCCTGTTCTTAGCTCGCAGACAAACTTGCGCTAGATCTTAATAATCGCAAAACCTCTCGGCATCAAACTGTCCCTAAGTTAGGAAATTGATAGTTAATCAATATGCATGTATAGCGAAATATATAGACAACCAGATAATCACCTGCTTTATAAGATCTTTACTGTCAAAAAGGCGACTGTAAGAAATTGATTCCCCGTGAAACTTTCGAAGAGGCAAATGGTTCTCGTAGAGAGATTTACATTAAGAACCATCATTCTCGCTGTGTTTTAGTATTTTTGTTAGGACTCTGATTTCTATATTATTCACATTATCATTAATTATACCATGGTTTTAATCTTAAATTGGTCGAGAAAATTAATTTTATGGTTAAATCCAGCGTGGTTGACAATGATTTAGTAGAGATGGTTAGGAAATAGCAATCTTTTGAAAGGAAGGTAGACGTTGTGGCGCTCGCGTGGCCTCTCCAATTATTAGGCCAACGTATACGAGCGTGTCTAGAAAGTAAAGAGAAATATTTCAACGACAACGTTTAAGAATAGTTATATGAAGCACTTTTTGGGATGAGCGATCAACTTTGATATATGTCAAACCTCTTGATGAGAAATATTTTAATGGTAACTGGCTGAAGTTTATTATTACTATTTGTTTAGCGACATGCAGACTTACAGGCTTACCCCATGGTTACTGTAGAATTTGTAGGTGGGTCTAAGTAGGGGTATTTCTCGCTTCAGGGACCATATCCTACTAGCGTGGAGCAGTAAACTCCAATTATAATATAAGCCTGGATCATAAGGCAAAAATATACACAATTAATTTTCCATACAATTTCACAACTGCCATAGTTTTACCATCATCGTTATACATTTACTCAGTAATAACTACCTTCACACAAATTAGTAGATTGTCGACTGCCTTAACTCTTATCCTTACATAATAGATAAATTAGCATTATCGAGAATTTACAATCATTAACTTATCAAATTTTATATTTTCATTCTCAAGGGCGACCTTTAAGTAGGTAGAGATTGCATTTCGGAACTCATTATTTGCGCAGATGAATTCTTCTCAGATCTGACCTTCAACAACTCAAAAGAAGCATTTGTCTAGAGACAAGTCTCTTTTACTAAGCTTGAGACTTAAAAATCTCTGGTCAGTACTAATGGATTCCATCAAATTCATGGGCTTCGTGATGCTGGTAAAAGTCAGAAGGAAATTGCTAGTCGGTTAAAATAATATGTGAGTCAAGTTGGGCACGCATTGCGCCGCGGCAACATCATATCAAAGAGAAGAAAAGGTCGTTCACCAATATTAAATTCCGAAGATGTCGACGAGATGAAGATTTTTGTGAATTCATCATCAATAGATCGAAGAATGACATATCTTGAACTCGCCACTGGCCACTGGCCCTTTTAGATATTCAGGCGTCAGTGAAAGGGTTATTCAGAGTTAGCTTCGGAAATGAGGTTATCGGCGCCACCCTGCACACGACAAACCTCTGGTATCCAAACAGACCAAGAGGGTTCGCAAAAAATGGGCTGAAGCCATACTTTGGAAATATGAAACTTGGGTGAAGGTTGGTGAGCATTCTAATGAATGGATTACCACAAAGGTGAATATTTTGCTCAATAATGTATTTTATTATTGGAATTACACTTTAGACGGGTGAAGGATACGGCATTAACTGCGTAAGTTAAAAGAAAAGAATTAGGATCAGCTGGATGTTGTGGGGTTGTTTTGTAGGTCCGAAAAAAGGTCCCTGCCTATTTTGGGAGAAAGAATGGGGCTCTATTGATTCTGAAAAGTACCGTCAGTAGATAGTACCTCTAATTTATGGGATATTCTCTCTGCAGCCCTGGCTATCCGTGATGCAGGACAGCGCTCCTCACGCGGCAGACACGACGGTAGAAAAGATGGTGAAGGGAGTCATTACTCCTATCCTTGGTCCTCTAACTCCCCAGACCTTAATATGATAGAGGCTTTTTGGGATAGTATAAAAGATTACTTTCAGCTCAATCATCAAAGTCTAGGTAGCTGAAAAAAACGATCTCGAGATACACTTCGACTTGTTGTGAAGGAAGCGTGGGACTCTGTACCCTCACAGTACTTTGTCAAACTCACTGAGGCTATGCCGGCCAGACGTTAGGCGGTTAAAGATACTGATGGGGGCCTGACTAAGCACTGAGGACTAAAGTTTTTATCTGCTTTTATTGACCCTATCTGTAAATCATTGTTTAGATCTTTCACTCTGTTTTCTAGTTGTAAATTTAGATTGCATGATTGCATAAAATTTTATGTAGTAGATCATATATGAAATAGGCTTAGAGTAAAAGAATTGACCCACCTAGGACCCACTTGCAATTTCTCTATTGGATGAATTCACTATATATTTTGGGCCAAGAAATTTCATAAGTACGGTGGATAAACTCTATTTGATAGTAGATCTATCTCTATTGAGCTAAGTTCGTCTCGCTGAGACCCCTACTAGTAGCCCCACCTACAATTTCTACCCTAGCCATAAGGTAAGCCCGCCTCCGGCCTCGTACATCCCGAGGAGCATTTGGCGTGCCTGTGTGGCCTAAGGTCACCAGGCATACCTTTTATTTCTCAATAAAGCTACCTGTCTATACGAATAGCCCAAGTACTTCGAGTTTTGTCGAGTTGTTTATGACACCAATTCGGCTGAAGTTTATTAATATGAAGTTTTTTTTATCATTATGAGCCCCTTAATACTGGCACACGTGATTATCTTGAAATTATAATTCAAAACCCCCGTCTTAAAAATAATTCTGGTATGGCATATGAAACAAAGATCTTATTTATTTGGCAAATGATGCGTTCTCTTAAAACTGTCAAGTAAATTTTCGATGACTGTCATGGTACATAATGAGTACTGGACAACATCTTTGAAATTATAATTTCGTCTCACTATATTTTTTATATGTAGTTCCATTGTTGAATTCAACTCTTCATTGGAAAGCCGAATCAGACTAATGAAATGTCTGTAGAAGAGAGATATGGCTATCTCACAGAGGAAGTACAAAAGGGTAGGTCGAAATACTTTATATGACAGAGCAAACCTGTTGTACGTAAATTTATTCTCTCACCTTAGATTACTCCACTTTTCTAAAAATTATATTTAGGCCAATGATATCCTTCGTAATTATCATTTTTATCATATTCATATTTATAATGAATGGCTCAAATGGCTCTGTAGCAGAGCATCTTGAACTATCTACAGTGACCGGTTACTTTCAACAAGATGATCCAGGTACCGATGCTACGAATTTCGATTTCGTGAGTGAAACGTATCCAGCAGTTATGCTGTAATTTTTTCAAAAAATTTATGAACTATAGACGAAAAATAATTTTGGGTTGATAAAGAGATCCTATGAAAGCGATGCCTCTTTTGACCCCGATCTGAAGATGACACAATGGCAACGCTTTGAAGCTGAAGTATTTCGCCTAAATAGCATAGACAAGCTCAAAACACAGTACAAGGTCTTGTATATGGGCCGACATGGTGAAGGTTACCATAATGTTGCAGAATCCTTCTACGGAACCAAAGCTTGGGACTGTTATTGGTCACTCCTAAATGGGAACGAGACAATGAATTGGCTTGATGCCGAATTATCACCCCTTGGCGTTTCCCAAGCTCAGTCAGCAAGTAAATTCTGGGCAAAAATGATTGAGATTGAGAGAATACCCGTTCCTGAAGTTTACTATGTATCTCCTCTCTTGCGTTGTCAGCAAACAGCATGGAACACATTTTTTGGGCTTAGCTTGCCCAGTGAAAGACCGTTTAAGCCAGTAATTAAGGAGTTACTCCGTGAATGTATTGGCGTTCATACGTGTGATATGCGTAGCTCCAAAACTAAAATTCAGGCTAGATATCCTGATTGGATCTTTGAAGATGGCTTTACTGAAACGGATGAATTGTGGAGCTCTACACTTCGTGAAACCAACGAAGCAATAGATCAAAGAACAAAGCTCGTACTTGATGATATCTTGCTAAATGATAAGCATACATTTATAAGTATTAGTAGTCATTCGGGTCAGATTGGCTCTGCTCTGAGAGGTATGTCATCTTATGTATCTGCAAATTTTATTGATCTTAAGGTTAATCCAGTAATTGGGCACCAAGAGTTTAAACTAAATACGGGACAAGTGATTCCCGTTTTAGTTAAGGTTAATAGGATACCGGGCCCTCCACCTCCAGTGAAAAAAGCGCCCTGGTTTATGCCTGAAATTTGCTCTAGTCCACCAGTAGCCAAATAAGAAACTACAATTTTACTTAGTGTTGCTACTACGAGCAGTAACTATACTCAACAAAAAGGCGCTAAGAACACGTAAGCTCGTGGAATAGCCTAACTTACACTATGACTCCTCTTTATGACTACTCTCTGTCTTTTCTGGATGTCTTGCCTCTAACAGTAATGAGCCTGTATGGGTCTTTGAGAATAAGGATGGATAGATGCTCTCTTTAGGTTGTTGTAATCTTTATTTAGTACACTCTCATCACACTGATAAGACTCCAGAAGAGATGAGCTCTTCCCAAGGACGTTTTGCTTAGGGCATGTTTATCTACCGACACATTACAAAGAAATACTCACAAATTGTCTTCACACAACTCGCACATACCAGCAGAATCCGATTTTGTAGGATTATATTTATCTACCGAATAAATCTTTCCTGTGAATATTTAATTTATATTATTTTAGCATGATAGTTACAAGCTATATCTTTTGATCAGAAGTTATAACTTGAATCTTCCTTGATAAACAAATCAAAAGCAGCAACTTTCATAGCTGACTAAGAAATTTAAGAGTAGATATAATTGTAGCCCAAGTAACTTGGACTGTAACCTGAGATACGCAGGCATATACATGTCTTATGGTCGATGTCATACCCTAATATATCATGAACTGTTTCCAATGTATCCTGTTAGATACCTTTTGTGTGGAAATTATGAATTATGAATTTTGTACGTTCATAAATTGCTATCTTGAAAAAGCTATTATTTAGGTAATATGTGTCAGATCTCAGATATACATTGGAGTATGTCCCAACCTATGGTTCAGACATATGTAGTCATATCGGGTTATCCGTCGGAGATGCCGCTGAGGTTGTAAGTCGACGATATCTTAAATAGAAACCACTTATTTCTCGTGGTGCCGAATTACTTTCAATAGAGCAATTGAATAATAAGACTATTTGTAAAATCCTTTCTTGTGCTCTCTATCCTGAATTCTATCTACATATATGAATCAAATAGACGCTAAATCTAATGTAACGTATCATACCAACAAAATGACTAAACATCCTTATCATGGTTCTTTGGAACCTCACCGCAGCCGGCACACATTTGTGCTGATATCGGGTTATCCGTTAGAGATTGATAAGTAGATCATATAGAAGGTTAACAATACAATAAATGTACATTGATACCAGGAAGTTAAACACTACGGAATACACATAAATACACATTGGCTCGTAGCTTAGTTCATTAGCTTTAATAAATCTTTATATTCCAAATTCTTGCTTATTGTGCATCACTTATATCACCGGTTCATGATCACCGGTTCATGTAACAAACAATATTGATAGAAGCTTATCCGATTGAAACTCCACTTAATAAAATTACTCTATTTTGAAAATACGCAGAGTAATATAATAGAGTAGTAGTCAAAGATGGGGAAAAAAAAAAAAAAAAAAGAAAAAAAAAAAACTCCTGTAACACGTGGATTTCATGCACAATTTGTCATCCTGATCTTAATGGAAGCGTCAACTTTTCTTGATTACTCATTTTGAGAGCCCCAATATCATCGTTTAATCATGAAAAGTTGAAATTTTAAATTGATATTAATTAGGGAAATGTTATTTGCTCCCTCCAAGAAAATTAAATGCCAACCCCCCCCCCCCTTTTTTTGCATAATTCTGGGCCATTTATATCTTTAATTGGTCCTTAAAGTTTTCGGGCCAATCAAAACTCTACAATACTTATTATTTGTCAATTTCTACTACTAATCACGACTAATTACCTTCATAATATCTACTCCCCGTACATAACTTTTCTGCCAGACTTAACCTACCTGACCCACATTTCATAATTTCGCACAAGCTCCATAATTCTATAACTTCAATCTATTCATTAATTATTTCAAGACAAAATGAAAAATTCATTTTCAAACTAGGAAAAAGTTGATTTAGTAAAATTCTTATTCTATCAGATTCAATCAAGATTTAAGCGAGTTAACAAAACTAAATTGCTGTTATAATGTGGCAAATATCCAAGGAAAATGTGTAGGCATAATACATTGATTATAAAATTGTGACTACAATCCATCATTCTCCTCGACTATCCTAAGCTTTGAACAGTTTCTCATATCATGTCCTTAACTATGAAATTTACCACATTCTCGTGAACTCCGTGATTTCTTAAATGGTCTTGAGGAATCACCTACGACATTAGCTATATACACAGATTCGGATGGTTCTCTTCGGGTCGAACTCTCTGCAATGGCGCTCCTTTTCCTTTACGTTCCTATTCCATAACTTTTATTGGACGCGCCCATTGGCCGACCTTTTGCTCTAATTGAATTAGGTTCCTGGATGCCTAATGACATTGCTGCAAGGCTGCCTTGACATCCTATATCAGGGATCCTTTCAAGCTGAATCCGAGCAGCAGACTGCTGATGTGGATTCCATGTAGAAATATCATCTTGTAGTTTTGATATCATCTCCGAAATTGGCTCTCCGGTCATTTGTTCAAAATCAGAAGAAATGCCGACATCTCCAAGATTTCGAAGGTGCCAATGCTGGCAAAAATCCAAAACCTCAATAGGCTTGTTGATATTCATCATATCAACTAACATATGTTTACAGGGAATACCCCGAACATGACCAAAACTATGACTGCATTCGCCAAGGTTGTTGTCTGTGATAAAGCATAATATTAGCACATACTCTTTAATATCCTCTATTACAGTACCTTTGTCTAATTTTAAATTTTCCATCATATCCGCTACCGTGACCAAAGCTTTGTGTGATACTTTTAAGTTGACGTAGGAAATAAAGGGGTTTCTAAAGCGTCGTCCAATATTTTGTTGCTGCTGTCCGATTTACGCAGAAATTTCACTAACATCAGTCATATGAGAATCTTTTAGTTTCTCAAAGACTGTGTAAAGATTGGAGGTGGAAACTTCAATATAGCCTTTAATTTATGCATGGGCACCTTCTGCTCTAGATGACGTAGAATGTCCTAGATGTCGGTACTTAGAGGTATATGAGCTTGCGAATACCTCTTTATAAGGCATCCACTGCTTTTCAACATACTGCGCAAGACTATGAGGTGATTGAGATTTTAGCTCGATCCAGGCATTCTGGAATGATTCTCCCGTAGTTTCTTGAACTACTGACTTCCATGCTTTCTCCTAGTTGTCCCAAGCTTCTTTTGAGCTAAAGGATTCACGATGATTGGCCATTATATTTTTCCAAATATGCCAATTACAAAGCAGGCTTTTTGTATTTGCATGATATTTTTTAGTCGCGTTCATCAGGGCTAGATCATTATCCGTCATTATCACTTCAAAGTTAATGCTCCGTAATAGTTTCTGTGCAGCTTGGAAGGTCCAGTCATAGTCACTCTCTGTTTCAGACTTTAAGAAGCAAAAAAAAAAGGAGAAAGTTCGGTATGTCGATGACATACCAATAGCATGAACCAAAGGCATTCGAAATTTATTTGTCTTATAAGTTGAGTCAACAACTAAGACAGTATGGTTGATGATTAGTATTCTATTAGCATCAGGGAAAGCAAAAAAGAGATGCGTGAGATGATTTTGATCATCCACCTTATGACTATGAGGAAAATCGTCGGAAATTAGTCGGTCCAAGAGGGCTTGAATTGGTATTCGGTCTTGTAAGACCTCACGCATTCGTTTTGCGCGAAGATTTGCAAGATCTCTAGACATTAATCTGATATTTGGATCTTCGCGACAAAGAAATGCCGCAATCTTTCAAGGCTCAACTATTGGTATCAGGGAATTAATATCCTGTTTTTTTGACCTTAAAAATTGTGCCCGAGCCTGTGATCGTGAAATCATCTGTTCTTGAGGACACGAATCGTGAGTATGATACTGGTTAATAACTTTTATGCGCCATTTTTTATCTCCAGCAGATGCACGACCTGCGATTCCATAAGTATGCCCAATCAAACGAGAAGATATATTAAGGCGTATGCCAATGTTTGTATTCTTTCGATATTCTCCTCCAAGATCGCACTTCAAGGGTGCTCTGGTTTTATCACTTCCTTTCTCCATAGTCAAACAAAAGCTTTTTTGGATCGCTCACTCCTTGGGATATCCAATCAATTGTTCTCTGTTATCAAATTCTAGAGTTGTTTCGGGTACACCAAGCTCATACTGTTGACTTGGGACGTCTGAGATATTACTGTATGTATTTTCCATCATAATGAGGAAAGAATTTGTGGTGAGGTAAATATGTCCTGAAATAGGTAGTAAGATAGCTATAGAATTGGTTGAATTGATTAGTTCATAGAGATTAATATTGCAAGAATCTGAAATACATACAGTAAGAATATTGGAAAATAAGATAAGTGTTTTAGCTTTTCAAATTGGGGAGTAGAAATATGATTAATTGTGGGCTCAGGGTTGGATGAGGTGGTGATGTATCTGATCAGATCTATCCTACATTATATACACGCATTATCAATTTAATCAACAAATACTAATTAACCTGTCAGGCAACGAACTTTAAGCCCAATTACTAGGTTAAGAATTATGAAGGTGGTACTGAGTTATGTAATGTGGGTCAGGTAGGTTAAGTCTGGCAGAAAAGTTATGTACGGGGAGTAGATATTATGAAGGTAATTAGTCGTGATTAGTAGTAGAAATTGACAAATAATAAGTATTGTAGAGTTTTGATTGGCCCGAAAACTTTAAGGACCAATTAAAGATATAAATGGCCCAGAATTATGCAAAAAAAGGGGGGGGGGGGGGTTGGCATTTAATTTTCTTGGAGGGAGCAAATAACATTTCCCTATTAATAATATCGTGTCAGATTGGGCTTTAATGTATGTTTTTCTATCAAAACATAGGGAGAAAAGTGAAAGTTATGAAGATGATAAAAAGCAGTGATTTTTCTGCGCGCAGAAACAGAATAGAAAAGCTATTTTCTCCTCAAGAGCACCTTCTCACCTTCTAAAAACTAGATATTAAAGTATGAAAATGAATGCGACAGCTATATCAACAAAAATTAAATTAACTGAATAAGAATTGATGACAATATGGCAATCAATGTTAGAACATGTTGTGAAATTAATGACTTTGATGGGGCATTTAATGACTAGTCGTGCATAAGATTCACGTGTTACTAGAGGGGAAATAACGAAGTTTTATGCGAATTTCTTACATAACTTTTCAGAAATTCAAGTCTGACTACCCGTAATGATTGAGCATTGTCTCATTTTCAGAAATCATTCATCTTCTGGCACTCTTTTTCGACGCATTTTAAAATGATTATTCACACATGCACAAATCATCAAATTAGGGACTGAGGTTTTAGAGGTTAGGAAATTTGTATAATTTGTAGCATTGCATGGTTCTAAGACTATAGGTCGCGCTCTAGAGCTGACGAAAGGAAAATGATATGACGGCTTTGAGCGCCTGTTTTTATGCCTAAAATCAAATGCAAAAGCATCATTAGCTTATTGATTTCATCAAATTCATATGAAAAGGTGGCACAATTATCGATTCATAACAATGCAACCGTATATAATAATCGAAATCGTTCAGTAGTATGATGAATGAATAACAGATATGAATTCAAAATTTTCCAGGGTGTATTGTTGACTGAGAATTCAAAGTAGCAAAACTAAATTATTGTACAAAAAGAAGATGAGAATAAGCAAGATGCAGGATTTGGGCAGTGACTATTTGATGCGACGAGTATCTCACTGGGCAGACGCGTTGGGAAGTAAACGTGTGCGGAGTGACTCTAGTAATTTAAAATAAACTGATAAATGCCTACAGACTTTACTCTAAAAGGGATGACTCATTGCCGAATAACAACGCCCTAGAAAAAATGTATACTCGGACAAAATGGCCAATCGGCTCGGATAATCAAGGCCGAATTGGCAGCATCGTTAAAGCATGCCAACTTTTGTGAGCCAATCAAATTCTAGACTGACCTGAAAAAGCAATCTTATCGTATATCGCATCGATAGTATAAGGGAAGTGATACACTTACTAAGGTCTACAATGCGGAGAAGGACTTTGTAATTAAGGAAGCCAAGCATGACGAAGATCGAAAATATATCGCTCGCTGCGGACTTTGATCAATCGTCATCAGTAAAAATTTCAAAGATTATGAGACAATCGTACAATTATTTAAATAAGAGTGAGTACTCATCATAGCTAAAGAGAGGACAGGCAAACCTTGCTTTGTTAACTGTTCATTTGTTGAGATCCTACGACTTACAATAAACTAGGCCAGCCTATGCACTCCGTCGCAATCTGGTAGCAGATCCATCAATCTACCATAAATTTCAGAGAAAAGTCAGTCTTAGCTACATCAAATTATGTCGCATGAACAACATTCTCGGATCTTAAAATCTTCATCTCGCTCATCAATCAATTTCAATGAAAGCCAACCTCTGCTATCCCAAACAGACCACGACCAGAGATATGATGGCACTCGTAATGATGAAAACGACAATCTGCCGATAAGCGGCAAGAGTTCGAGGAAGGAAACGTCTCGTTGGCCAACTCTCATATCTATTATTATTACAGTCTCTCTCACGGTAGCAATTTTGCTATTTATGTTTATTGCCCCATCGTCCATTGAAGAATATGCCAAACAAGCTGTATCGATTAAACCCACTAAGCTGTCAGTTGACTCTTTTACTCCGAGGGGACTTAAAGCTCGAGTCCAAGCCGACTTCCGAGTTGATGCGTCACAAGTTCCAAATAAATACTTAAGGAATTTTGGCAGGCTTAGCACATGGATTGCCAGAGATGTTGGAACTGATCAATCCGAAATTCAAGTTTTCCTTTCTGATTATGATAATTTACTTATCTGCACTGTGACTGTACCAAGAATTCAGGTTGATATAAGAGATGATCGCACGACACCACTTGACTTTCTCGTAGACATAGTATTGGAAGATAAAAATGGAATTCAAATAATTGCCAATAAATGGCTAGAAGGTGGTCTTGATCGAATCCAAGTACTTGCAAAAGCAAAAATTAAACTTAAATCCGGGATGATTTCACTTCCAGCTCAACCAATCTCTAAGTCTTTGGTATTTGAAGGTCAATCTCTCTACCATTCTTTTGCTTCTGTTTATCTAGCAGAGAGATCACTGGCTCTTTAACTCATATCTTAGCAGTAACTAAGTACCTCCGCAATGTAATGAATTAAAGTGGTCAATATTTCTTACTTATTTCTAAAATTACTCGCTATGTATATATTAATGCTGATAAATTGTTTTAGGAAATAACTTTCCCCAAATTCCCCGTTATAATATTAATAGATTAAACTTCAATGAAATATCTATCCCTACCTCTGGAATACATGGCCTAGCTATAGATGCTTCGGTTCTTATCGATTACAATCAGATAATTGAGATTGATATACCCGCTCTTAGATTTGAGATGTTTGTTCAAGGTTGTGATGTAGGAAACTTTATACAGCTCATTTCTTTAAGGACTGATTTTACCCATTTATATCCTCGCTTGGGCTCATTATTCCAAGTGAACGGAATAATAACAAAGTTACCACAGGCTTTACTTCAAACTTGTCCGGAGTCAAAGTTATCACCCTTGGAAACTCTCATTACTAACTATGTCCACGGGAATAATGTGAACGTATTGATTGGGGGATCAAATACACCCAGTCAAGGTGTTCCTGATTGGATATCTGAAATTCTTTCAAAGATCAGAGTGCCTCTTACTATACCAAGTCATCAATATCATAGCTTGATCACAAATTTCACTATTAGTGATATAAATTTAAGCCTCCCGGATTTGTTTGCGGATCCAGATTCCGATGAAGCTTCACCAAAACTCTCTGGACATCTTGAAGCTATTGCTAGCATACCTAAAGAAATCAATTTTAACATAAGTATTAGTCAAGCTCGAGCGTCTGTAGATGTACTTTATAAAGAAGCAAAATTCGGTGAATTAGATCTACATGAATGGCAAAAAGTCAAATGTGAATTAATCAAGGAACCAATAAATTTTGGAGCATCCCTTAAAATCCAATCTGATGTGAATAATGTACCTTTGCGGATAACAAACAGGGGAATTTTTAACGATATTATTACCGCACTTGTGTTCAGGAAAGAGACAGTTCTTTTCAAGCTCGTGGCTCTCATTGACGTTCAGGTTTCAGCAATTTTGGGGAAATTTTTAATAGAAGATCTCCCTGCAGAGGCTATAGTACCAATAAAGTTATGAATAATGAAGATGTAACGTTTTTTGTTTTTTTTTTTTTTTTTGATTTTTGGTTCTAAAATGATTGTGTATGGTTTTCTTGAGAAAACAGCAGATCTCAGTCAATTTAACTTATTATGATTGATTCAGATATATTTATTGAGAGGAACCTCAGTAGAATTTAATTATCGAGATCTAAGAAGAAATTTTTGTAATAACATAACATTGATAGTACAACAGAATACGATGATACAAGAATTTACAATTATTTTTAAGGTTCAGCTTCTATTTAACTTACTTTTTGTCAGGGAAGAGTCTAAAGGTTCTATCCTGAAATTGTGAATGTGAATAATCTCACTGGAATTTATAATTTATTACAATATGTCGGAGGAAAGGTCTGACAGTGTATTCAAAGTCGAGATAGCGAAGAGCGCACGGAATTGCAGCATTGCGGCAGTACTTCCATGGTCTATAAATTCTGACATTGAGAGGTTGTAGAATGCGTGTAAGATGCCAAGGAAAGTAGAACAGTTTGATATTATGCTCCGCAGCCTTGAGCTTGAAAGCAAGGTAGTGAGTGATGCGACTTATATCAATCTACCAACGGTAACTTGCATGGTTGATCTGGTCCACCGATTGTGTGTAGAATAAAGTGAGTGATCCAAGTACTCGATGAAATATATATATATATATATATATATAGTAATCGTGCAACCAGCCTGTGAGCGAATGATATACTCGTCTCCATGTATGTAGCTGGTCTATAAGCCACTTTTCTATGATATGCTTTCCAGGCGCAATCATTAACGGTAGTAGATGCTCCCTACCATCAGCATACACAGTCTCGACAACTGTGACAGACTTATGATTTTCTGGACTTTCTATGTACAGTTAGTTCTCTAACATCTGTTGGCACGATAACATGCCCACTAGTCAGGCAGCTAACTCGCGCTCCAACAATCTCATCCATAAAAAAAAAAAAAAATTTATTATTATTTTTTATTATTATTATTTATTTATTTTTTTTTTTATTTTTTTATTTTTTTTTATTAAAATAAAATTAAATTAAAAAAAGGCCGCAACAGCTGCCCAGCGCCCATAGACATCAATATAGATCATTGAATCATAATACTAACATCTACGTATCTCATTTCTCTA